>JACBAD010002099.1:0-164962 GCA_014281905.1 Aspergillus hiratsukae | reverse complement strand
GCCTGGGGCTGGGGCCTGGGGCCCGGCGCGGAGGGCTCTCCATTTTCGTCAACATTGCCGTCATTTCGCTTCAAATCCGGGACGCCCGTGGGACATTCGCGCTGACTTCAGGCTTGGGATGGGGCTCGATATCGCCGTTGGTGGTGATGCCGTAGACCGTATCTTGTGTGGCGTACTAGAATGGATGATTGCCACCCATTCGTCCTCTGCTAGGATTGGCGGAAATGCAAGGTGATGTGATGGCACTATTGAGCATCTAGATGCTGCGTCACTTTAACCTCCAACTGACTCGTCGCGTCTGACAATTGACAAATTATGTCTCAGGCATTGTTCAGGACTCAACAATTCTCAAGATCGGATGCACTACTATGCAGTGAGGGCAACTGGTCCTGACCCAGAAAGTCAAGACTTTGGTTCTACCGTTTGTCAGTCCGGCGTCCGCATCCTGAACCACTAACCACTAACCAGGTTTCTCGAGAAGAATGAACGGATTTCCCGCTGTCAGCGCAGCTTAACTCGGCGCCTCAACGGTGTACCACAGGAGATCAGAATCATCATAATAATACATACATGACTCCGCGTAGTACCGTAGAATACAGCATGTACCATTGGACGAACTGCTTCACTGCAAAAGACCTTATTACGTACGCTAATCCACAATCGACCTTCAGTAGCATTCTAATTCCTCCTGTTTATGCTTAGCGAAGTCAAGTCTGTGGGTCCCCTGATCTGGACCAACCAGCCTGGGCCAATTGAGCACCCCGGCCAAGACCCGAATCGACACCGTCCAAACTCAATCTGAGTCCCAGCGCCCAGGAACTAGTAGTCTAACTCACGGTACGTCGGTAACGTCGGTAAGTGTAAAACAGTCGGTAAAAATCCGGATAATCCCCGCAGCATGCAATGATGAGCAGAGCAAATAGCAATAAACCTAAACTTATGAGTTGTGGGCTTGTGGCAGTCTGCTAGCTTGGTACTACAGTCCTACTACAATGCTACTATGCTCGTGCTGCTCATGACAGTTGAATCGCAGGGATCGGCTCGCCGGGCAATCGGGGACCATGAAGGGTATCACTTCGTATCAATCGACTCGACTCTTTGGTGCAAGGTCATGTTCGGTCGAGCTTGAGCGTTGGAGACGACTGAGTACTGACTCTTCAGACTGTGTCCCATCCTGGTATGGTATGGTTGGTACGTGGTATCACGTTCTTATCTCTCTCCTGGAACTAAACTAACGGTGACTCCGGAGTAGAGCCCTAAGGATCCTGGGTCGACTCGGTGTCGCACCAGTTATGACTCTATGGACTATGGACGGAGGTCATTGTCAACTGGTCAAGAGTCGCAATGAACCATGAAGGAGCGAGGTGGATCCGCGCAAATGCACTATTATCCCAGAACGCACTATCGTCCGAAGTCCCGGCAGTGGCGGGCCTGACGGCCCTGGCGGGCCCATCCCTTTTGCAATAGAATTTCTAGTCTGGAGTCCAGACTACGTACTTCCAGGTCCGATACTCCGTAGATACTCAAGCTGGGTAGTGACTAGACTACACCGTAGACTCATACTGAGTGGTGACTGCACCGTAGACTCGGCCTATTCGGGGCATAACACCGGACAGAAGCAGTGGCAGGATCGAGCGAGCCGGCTCTGTCATGGCCCCATAAACCAGGATTCATCATTCACCACAGAGACTTTGGAGCTCTGAGCTAGACAAAGTGAGGCGGTCCGTAGTCCGTAGCATCGTTACGCTCGCCGAAGTAGAAGCGCCTGGTCACCGGCGAATCTGAGGATAGCTAATTCTCCTCCGAACACTCTTCGAAGACGTCAATGAAAGAGATACACGAGATCCCTATGTAGAATACTGTGATCGATATTGGCTCCCAATATCCTCAATAGCATACTGCATATATTATTTCTTACTGAAGTCTGGTACATACGACCATAGGGTGTGGAAAACAGGGCTTCCCGTCCGCTCAGCCGTACTTAAGCCACACGCCGGCCGGTTAGTAGTTGGGTGGGTGACCACCAGCGAATCCCGGCTGTTGTATGTTTTTTGCTCCTTTTGCTTTTTGACTGTTCATTCTATATCGAATTTGAGCTGTGGGTGATATATGCATGGATTGAAGTGAGAAAGGGGGTCTATATTATATCTAACTGTGTGGCCAATTGCGGCAGAATGGGAACGCGAGCCCTATCAAGGTTGTTGGATATTTATTTTGGAGCTATGCTGCTGCCCATAAGAGAGTGGAATCTTCGTCTACTTCACCTTCGAGGAGTAGAGGAGATCATTGACAAAGTAGATCTTTAGTAATGAGAGTAACTCATGTGGTAAGGCTAGGAGACATTCTAATGGGCACACTAGGTCTGCTTATATATATTCATGGGATTGAGCTGTGAATGGTGCGGAATGCATTCTAACAGCTATGAAAGAGGGTACTTGTCACGGAACTGGTTTACAGGGAGAGCAGGCAGTGATAGATAGGTAGTTGACACTCATGAACTCTAGCTACGGGTCAGGCTATCCGCAGGTGCATAGACAAGACGTAGCTCGAAGAGCTACAAACAGCAGGCAGGTTGGGATGCAGGATATTCTCAGTGTGGGTCATGTGATGATAAGGCTTCGACGGTGCCTCAGGCAACATATGAGTTGGCACCGTGACAGTACTACTGTCACTTAGGGCCATCTGATGACTAGAGGCTAGGTATGGAGATAATAAGCTGATGCAGTCATTCATTACTCTAGGGCATGAAGATAGTATTCCACTCATGATTTTGTTTTAAGGATTTGGCAGATAGACAAGCTTATCCTGTATGATTTATAGTATATGCTGAGTCCTTCGCGTACCATTTCCCAAAGTACTTGTCAGTAGTAGGTACCTAATGAGCTGAGTAGAGAATCGGACTCCTATTATCAGTACGGAATATTAATACTTGCAACGAGCTGCGATATCATGCCGCAATACAGCTACTCAGACACATAGAGAGCTGTGGTTCAAGTCAAACCGCCATGCACTTTAGATGTTCAGATTGGTCGTCGCATGTTGAGGATCTCAGACGTAAACCGCCCAATCTGAAACGGTCTAAGTGCAGGTGTCCAGCAGGGCGCGCTCAAGGAGGTGCTGCTGCGTTTTGCTAAAAGCGGTGCACAAAGTCTCCGTCCGCGTTCACACTCTGCCTGCCTCGCCGAGGGAGCGCTGTTCCGGCGCTAGCTGGCTGTTGATGATCCAGACGAAGGGAAGCTTGGCGCCGTCGCGGAGTCGAGGGTGAGCCGGAAAGTAGATGGTCTGGATATCTGGCGCAGCAGTCCAGCCCTCCGCGCCGTTGAGGGCGAAGGTGATGATGGCCTTCCAGGGCGTCGGGGCTGCGGATGTGGTGCTCCTCGATTGTCCTGGGTACTGATTTTGCTCACGTGTGTTCAGCCAGACTTAAAAATACGTAGAGTTTCATGCTCTATCTCCTTCCTTTCCGCCTCACGAGCCACAGCCTCGTCCTTGGCTCGTCCACGCCGGTGTTGCTGGGCCTCTGGTAAGTCCATAAGCCACGGACCAGTCTCAGCAATGATCTGATCCGCCAATTCTTGGGGAAGTGGATGGGCTGACGCTAGATGGGATCGTGCTTCCTGTTCCCACCAATCAAGACGCTGCGGGGGCACATTTCGCGTCGAACAGATGCGGTAGTAAGGATCAACGAGCCACAAGGTCAAAAAGCGACAGTGTCCAGATCGAGCCTTGTCAATCAATTCGAACGATTCAAGGCGGTGGCGTAGGCAGCTTGGAAAAGTGATGAGACTCCCTTGACTTATAGACACAGACCCGAGTTCTTGGAGCGCTGGTCCCCCATCCTGAACGCCGAACAATTCTTCCAGGTACGGAATGTCCCAAAGACCCCAATCGACAGCGAACTCGTCGCCATTCATGGACATCGACTGAACGAACGAGATGCGGGTACCCGTCACGTTTTCACGATCGAAGCAATACATGGCTACCCCCGCGATATGCTCATTCAGCAGACCGTCCGCGTGCCAGTCCTCGCCCAAGAAGGACGGATTATCGGGATTGAGCTCAATCCCCCCAAGCTTGACAATAATCTGTAGCCCCTTTTTGCGGAACTCGTCCTGGAGTTTCACGGTCTGAAACTGATGATCGACCTCGTCTCTTGCTCTCAGCATCTCATTATGGAGCATTGGATCCATGATTTCGAGGCGGTTCCGCCAGAGTTCCGTGGAGGGATCAACGTTGTCGTAATCCTCACGACCGACGATTGCTTGGGCCGTTCGTCCTGCCTTCCAGTCTTCGTAGGAATAGGTGGTGCCGGGCTCGGAGTGCTGGAACCGAAACATGCGACTGTATTTGATATTCACAACTTCACGCAAGGATAATGTTGCCTCCCAGTCTGCGGGGATTTCGCGTGTTGTATTGTACGACCATTGCACCTTTACTCCATACTCTGGTAAAGAGAGGTACTCCTTGACGCGAGCGAGAGCCCGCTGGTAATCTTCAGTTGACCTATCGACGTCCAGCATGGTCGGGAGCTCCTCGGCCCATTGAGGATAACGATTGTCTCAGTCGACCCCGAATGTGCGGATTCGCATGGGTTCTCGACCGACAGAGTCCCGTGACCACACGTCCCCAAACCTAATCAGAATCTCGTTCCATGGCTCAACAACTTTGGATATCACACCTTCCAGCGTCCTGTAGAATGGCCGCTGCTCACGGGGGTGAAGATTGTTGATGTAGGAAGTAATCCGCACGTCTGTCGATCCATCCGGCCCACAGAATTCAACCTCGCAAGGCAGCCATTGATAGCGCAGTGAGTAGAGGTATTTTTCAATTTCCCAATCCCTTTTTTCATCATGGAGCGGCGGCGCTACCTCTCCTTGCCCGTAAGCGTCCAGAGTCCGCTCAAGCGGAACACTGCCGCCGCTGATCAGCACTCTCGTGCGATCGCGAGTCAGCGGGTACAGCGAGGGGTCAAATCAGGTTCCAAACCTGCTGGTTTGAACTCGGCTCCCAGTCCTGTTGCCCGGCAGACTCGTTTAATGCAGAACTGACGAAGTCCTGGATCTCCGCGGTCACTGCAGGAGGAATGATAGTGTCTGATTTACACACGCCACTGCCAGCGTTCAGAACCACAGTTAGACCAGTCTCCTGCCATCGCTGCGCTTTGTCACGCAGCTCAGCCTCGCACCATTCCCATGCCTTGAGGCTGATCAATGGAAATTGCGCCATGACTTCACTTCGCCAAGTCTGCATGGTGGAAGCATCAAAGACCAGCTCCTCCCAGCCTGGTCGATCAGTTAAGGAGTTCATCAGCCTCAGATTTCCAGTTCGCGGGTGGTGAAAGCGACGGATACCAGCCATATCGATCAGAGCCTACAAACGTTCTGTCTGATGATGCTGTGACATCAAAGGGAACTCCATTGAATCCTGGCACCATCAAGGGTCCATCGCCTGTATTGTTGAACTCGACCTCGTCACTCATCATGCAGATCACTTTGCTGAAAGCAGCTGAGAGAGGATATTTGCGAGGGGGAAACAGAAAATGAAGCTCGTTATATTCGTGGCTCTCTAAGAGAGAAAAGAGAAGGAAAGGAGCCGAAGCTATCTGAACCCTAGCAGATATCCCTACGGATCATCTTAGGGCCCTCTGGCCTCAGGCAGCACCTGAGATATAGACTGATCATAAAGACGGAAACGAATGAAGCTATTGATATCGCTACCTAGATCTGCTAAGAGAGAGAGAGAGAAATGGAAGGAGAGGGGCGGTTACCCTAGCAAATAGCCCTATCGGATCAACAACGGGCCGTCGGCCTAAGGGCACAGCCTGCGAGAACTTTGCCATATACCCAACGATCACTGCCGTATGCTTGTTTCATGATGATTGTCTGGAGCCATATGACAGATATACTCCGTGAATTCAGGCAGAACAATGTGGACAGCAGTCTGCCTACCGCACGGCTATTATAGTTTATAGGTAATATTCCCTACTGATACCAGGACTTGAATTCTACTTGGAAGTTGGAATATCGGGTACCTACTACGGATAGTAGTACCTACTACTGAGTGGTTTGGGGAATGGTAAGTGAAGGACTCGGCAGCATCGTTCCAAAGTGGAATACGTCTTCTGCAGTGGTGGAAGCTGATGATGGCCAACCGAAGCTGCTTGCGCAGCAGTTTCATGGAGATTCATTGCAAGAAAAGATCCAACGCCAGTATGCACATCACGGATCACCGGACAATCCCATGCAAAATCAAGAGAGAAACACACTAGATGCGAGCCAGGTTCCACACTTCATAGATCACTGAAATCACCAATATAAACGCGCATAGGGCTACATATGACAGGGAATCAACAAGAAAAGACAAAACACAACGCTCAAGGGGTATATTCCGATGCGTACATCATAACCAGATATCACCTTCTTCGCCATTCACCCATCGTTTCCAGACCTGATCATAAGCATTCTCTAAATCACGAACCCAGCGTTTGGTATCAAAAAGACGGCTCCCCATTCTCTCCTCAAACAACATCCGGCGGATGTCGAATAGCCGGCCGCGCGCTCGACCACCGCACCCGGATGTGTACTGGAGACTGAGACAAAGGCGGATGGCCTTGTCCTCGTAGTCTTCGTCGGATACTGCCGTCAACTCATCTCGAGCCTTGCGGCCAGCGTCAGAATCCGGCAGCGCGCTGCTAAGGATGCTGCTTGCCATCCGCGAACACATTTTGTACTTGTAGCGGGGATATGTAAGCAGTGGTGTGCCACTCCACAAAACGTCTGTCGCAGTCGTGTGCGCATTACACTCAGGCGTGTCTAGGAACAGATCCAGGATCTTCGCCCGAGCGATGTGAGCGTTCTTCGGAGCCACATCCGTAAAGATGATCCGCGACGCTGTCTCCCGCCCAGCCCACGCGATGGCTGTCTCCCGGAGGTTCTGTTCACCCAGGTCCGGGAAGCGAAGCAGCCACAGAACCGCGTTGGGAATGCGCGCCAGTATACGAAGCCATGTACGGAACGTTGTTGGCTCAATCTGAATGAAAGGGTTAGCGTACTTGCATCACAAATCATCAATCATAAAGAGACTACTCACCTTGTACAGTTGGTTGAAATTGCCGAGGATGATGGTGTCATCGCTGAGATTTGGGAACAGCTCTTTCCGCATTCGCCATCGCCGCTCCTGCTCCTGTTCCCAGGCGATACGGGCATCTTTCGCGTCGGGGGCACTTTGCCGATGGTCGCAGCAGAAGAACGTATCACGAGTGTAGACAATCTTCTCTCCATACACCCAGTCCTCGAGCTCCTCGCTGTAGTCTTGCTCCAAGAGTCGATCGTCGATGCGGGCGTTACGTCTTCCAGGGCCAAGCGTATCGACAGGAATGGAGATCTCATCCGCAAGAATATAATCGCACCACTCGGCGCCCAATGTCCCTGCAAAACCCATGAAAGACATATGTATCGGCGCAGGTCTGGCAGCAAACACCTCGTTGCGCGCCCCCCGTGTGTAGCCGTTGAGATTGACAAGGATGTGGATCCCGTCGTCAACAATCTGCTTCACAAGTCTCTCGACGGGCCAACAGCTAGCGTCGTGGAACACCGGTGCTTCCTTCTCGATCTGCTGACGATGCACGGATTTGTCGCTTGCAGTGGTTGCGTAGCAGTATGCCTTAACCCTGGACGGGTTGTGCAATCCAAAGACAGACTGCATCAGATGCGCGAGGGGGTGGTTATTAAAGTCCGACGACACGTACCCGACCTTCAGGTACGGATTTGGAGGCGGCGGCGGTGGATACACCGTAGCTGGAAGCCACGGAGAACGTAGGGTTGAGCACGAGATCCGAAGCCCGTTCCTTTGAGAAATCTGACGGATCTGCTTCGCGGAAAGCGGACAGGTGAATGTGTGGAAGGGAAGGACCGTTGGCGCATTGGGCGTTACGAGCCCCGGTGGAAGTTGCGGCCGTTGGTATTTGGTGAGCGGGTATTCTTTGCCGTAGACATAGCGGTCCTGATACCACTGCCAGGTGATCGACCGATTTGCACGCTCGATCAGTTTGACGATCCGTGAGCCCTCCCACTTTTGTCCAGCCCAAGACTGCAGTATGGCGGCCAAAGACCCAGAGGCCGAGCGGCGAGACTGCGCGGCTGGAGCGATCTGGACACGAAGTTGCTCTATCATGTTAGGGGTCAGTAGCCCACGACCCCACGACTCGCCCTCCTTCAGCTGTCGATTGACAATATCAACAACACGCTGTATCCAGCCAGTACCGGTCTCGCTAGTAGATGCATCACGGAGCATCCCTTGCTCAGTGACATGCCATCGGTCGCGGAAACCATACCCATTGGCGATGCCTCCACGTCCGACCCAGTTGCACACGGAGTTCAAGGCATTCGCCAGTCCGCATACTGCTTCGGCGAATTCAGGGTTCGCCTTGACGGCACGCTTGTAATAGGCAATCGCATCGTTGACTCGACCTGCATCTTTGACCGCATTTGCCAGATTGGCCAAGGCAATATCGAAGTTACCATCACAATGAACCGCTTGCTCGTACATCCGGATAGCGGCCTGGAGCTGTCCGATGTCTTTAAGCAGGCTACCCAGGTTGGTATAAAGATGCGCGTGCCGCGAATCGAGATGTAATCCGTAGTTGTAATACGCCAGCGCCAGTGAAATCCCACTGCCGGGAACCACTCCAGGAACCTCAGGATGTTGAGGTTCCCCGCTAGAACGAGGGAGGCCCTTGCCCGCTGTATTGTTTTGAATTCCGGCAAGCAAGATCCCAACATTGTTGGCAGTGGAGGGGCTCGGCTGTAGGGATAGGGAGAGGTAATAGAGTGCCAAGATGTCTCGAACGCCCGGAGACTTCTTTGGAACGCTCGAACCGGACGTATTCGACATGCCGTCTTGATAGATCTTTGCCAAGGAAAGCAGTGAGTTGCTCGTGGTCGACAAGGCGGCTTTTCTTGCAAGGCCTTCGGCCACAAATTTGATCCCGGGGGGAGTTCCGCAAGGTGCAAAGACCAGCTTCGAAGTCTGTAAGGCTTTATCAGGATAAAGAAGAATGGTATCCTGGGACTCGTGAGTTTTCAAAGGCGAGTAAACCTGGCGAGAACCCTGGGAGAACGCGGCATATATCTGCTTAATCAGACTCTGAATGCCATGACGCCGTCTCCCTGCCGCAATCAAGACAGCATCCTCGAAGGCCCCCGCAGCACCAGCATTATCGCCCAATGCATAGAGCATGTTGCCCTTCGCATGGACGAGCGCGAGCATTCTCCCATTGTCACAACCTGGTATAGCGTAGCCGCTGGAGCCAAATCCGGCCGCGCTAGCTTCAGATGGACTCCGGTTGCCGATCATCAACCGGCCGAATTCATCGTCATAGTCGAACGATGCCTTCTCATGAGATCCAACACTCGACGCCATGCTATCCGCATCACTCTCCGTTTCACTTGCATGTTCATCCGTGGCAAAACAGTCACCATTCTTGGGAAAGCGTAGCGAGTTCTGCACAAAATCGATGATATTCACGGCTTCTTTACCACGATGGCTGCTACAAAGGAGACCGATGAGATGCTCCACAGCCTCGAAGAAACTGGGACGGAGCTTCACAGCACGAAGCCAATGTTGTAGCGCCTCCTCGCGGCGATCAAGCGCAAGCAGTGTCGCCGCGAGATTTGAGATCGCCTCCACATGCCTAAATGCCGTCAGTACATATACGCGACAACCTTGGCAGCCTGTACTTACGTTGCGTCTCTCGCAATAATCCTGGAGTACCACCTCATTGATTTGTGATAGTCCCCAAGTCCATAGGCGAGGCAGCCGCCAAGCAGCATTCCATCAATCCACTCCCAACCACTCTCCATGCACAGGTGTGAGAGCATTTCAAGAGCAGAAACGGCATTTGCTGTGGTCGAATTCTCACCAGTTGCAGAAAAGGAGAAACGGGGAGCTGGTCCTGGAGCCGCACCTCTGCCGGTATGCCGCAATCTGTCCAGCATTTGTGAATCTGACGTTGCGTACTGCTGGGATTGACTCAAAGAAGGACGGCGATGATTCTGAAAAGCAGCAGTGGTGTCCACCGGCCTTGAATATCCAATAATATTAGTCTTCTGATGGCGCCCATCATATTGGCTTGAGGGGTAGCTATTATGGCGATGAAATTCGGGACTGTTCGACTGAGAGAAATCCAGGCCTGGCTGTCGTGGAGGCTTGGGATATATGCTAGGTTTCAACAAGCGCAGGGATTGCCCATCACTGCCAGCCTGGGAGATGCTGTTTCGACGGGCTTGATGGATGGATGCGAGGAGATCAACGTATACACCGTGGGCCCATGATAGTATCTTCTCCTTGAACTCCACATTTGCAGCGCGTGAGTGGCCAGCTGTGAAA
The DNA here is from genome assembly GCA_014281905.1 of Aspergillus hiratsukae. Taxonomy (NCBI): domain Eukaryota; kingdom Fungi; phylum Ascomycota; class Eurotiomycetes; order Eurotiales; family Aspergillaceae; genus Aspergillus; species Aspergillus hiratsukae. The sequence goes on along the minus strand of JACBAD010002099.1, from coordinate 154,576 downwards.
GAGCTGGGCAATGCCGGCGCGTTGGGCCCAGGCAGCACGGAGAAAGATTCAGCGCCTTGCTGATTTGTTGAAAAGCCAGTGCTAGGATTAGTACGAATGTGCAACGGGAGAACGCGGTGATTCAACGAAGGATCCAGAGGTTTCTGTTCGGAATGACGGGGAGGAAAGTTGCCTTTCACTGAGTTATCGTGGCTGAGAATTCCCGGAGGCGCGGTGTTCCAACCGCCCGCCTCACCATGGCTGACTGGGAGTGCGGTATTCGCGTTGTTGAATGACTGCTGTGCTGCATCGAAAAAGGGAAGACCAGTTTGATTCAAATGTTTGCCAAATGAGACAGGAAGGTTGAAGCGCGTATCTCGAAATGCCGCGGGACGGTATGGAATGTAGGCACCGTCGGGCCAATAGGGGCCATACGGGCCGCTACCCGCCGACGCTGTCGGGCCGAGACAAGGCTGGAGCGTTGCGGGTAAGACAGTAGGAACGTAGGCTGCATTCTGCGCGTAGAATCTGTGCTGCGCTGGTTGCATGGGTAGTGATTGATTGAGCATCGAGTCAGCCCCAGGCATGTAATTCAGAGAGCGAACCCAGCTCGTTCCATTGACGTCCGTTACCATGTCTCCCGGTGCTACATTTCCCCGACTCGCATCGTTCTTGAAAACAGGAGGAAAGACCTGGTGTTTAGCGGCTGAAGACTGGTCGAGCGACGCTTGTTGCCAGTTCTCCAAAAGAAACCCCGCCTGAGGAGGGACAAGGTGGCCGGAATCCAGAGGTGAGACTAGTATGTGTTTCGTAGCCGGCGGCTGAATCGTAGTATCTACCGGCGTTCCATCATACCCCGCTGCTAAGGTTCCATTCGGTGTCTTCCTCCTAAGCGCATGTTCAGCGGCATCTTTGAGACCGGATTGCGGACTGGCGGTATCATGAAGACCTAAACGTTGAACGGGATGCGGGTACTGTAATCGGGTCCGCGAGAGCGATTGGAAGTGATCCTTGTTGATATGACCGCGAGGAAGCGACGGAATGAAGGACGCGGGATTAGAGTCGTAAGGCGGAGTAGCGGTGTCGGCGGTGTAGTAGGGTGGGAGGTGATGATGCGGTTGTACCGACGGGAAAGATGCCACCGAGGGCAACATGGTTACCCTGACTTATCGAAGTGGGGGATAAAAAGTGTTCGAGGAAGAAGGTATGAGAAATCAAGGATGGAATAATGAGGTTGGTAGGAATGTGAACAGTGCTGCCAGAGAAGGATAGGCAGCAGACGCAGAGGTTGAGAGCGGTCACAAAAAGTTGACACACGCACGTTCACTCCTGCTGGATTGATCAACTAGCAACCTCCTTGAAACGTTTCCTACACCTCATCCTGCTTGAACACTCAGCAAAGCCCCCCGCTGTTTGTCCCCGAGGTCGACATGAAAGCTGTTGATGGGTGATGATGGCGATAATCTGATTTCGGGCAGGGCGGCCAAGGACCGTGGAGGAGGGGTGAATAGAGAGGAGGGATGTCGGATCGAGGCTAGCATTCACGAAAAGAGTCGCTCGGGTCCAACGACAGACAGAAAGGCGAATTAATCGGATGAGGCTAGTTGCTATGTGGCCGTGAAGAACAAACGCAAGGGAGGAAAGGGACTCAAAAAGAGTCACAGCCCTAGTCAGCTTCCCGAGAGCACCCACACTGACGCAGGTGTCCGTGAAACGCGATCGACAACCGACTGGAGAAGGACAAAACCGTGATTGATCTTGGCAAAAATGCTGAGTTGGAGGGAAAGATTGTGGAGGAAGATAAAAAGAGGGGAAAAAAAAGGGAGGAGTTCGACTCGGAGAATGACGGTGAAGCAAGAGGAAGGCTGAGTATGACACCAGATAAAATAGAAGCTTTATCGTATGAGCGAGTATTGATTTCTGGCGATGTGCGCCGTTCTTCTCGTTTCTCTCGGTGAGATTTATTCACGGGCGCAACTTTTGTCAATCCAGAAGCGGATGCAGGAGAGAGCGGGAGCTGAGGCGGAAACGAGGATTCAACGGCTGGCGCAGGCAATGTCGAGAGAATACGGAGTAAGGTTGGAGGACGGGAAGAAGAGGTGGAACATTGAAACTTGGGAGAGGAACCGAAGTCTGGGGTAAGGAAAGGAAAGGAAAGGATAGGAACGGGACAAGGACGGGAAACACGCCAGCAAAATGGGCGCAGATCCAGAATAAGCGAAGGACAAAGAAAAAGTGTGAAAGAACCTTAAAGATGGAGGAGGATAATCATCGACTGATAGAGGAGAAAATAGTTGATTATTATGAGATGGCGATGATAGTTTACTGGAGTCCACTAGTACGATGGAGCTACTACGACGGAGTGTCAGAATTAGGATCATTATTATGGGCCCAGAACTAGGGCGGAGCTTCAAACGAAGCAGTGGCTACCGGCCTAGTGACTATCAACAGATATTCACAGTTTGTGTCTGTGTATATGTGAGCTGCGACCGCTCTATCATCAGTATAGACAACATAGGTACTAGCTATAAAATGACTTATCACTAAGGTATGATCAAGTTATTGCTTGGAGGAGAGGAGTCGGTCTCTGGGGTGGTGATGCTGTGATATGGCGAATGGGGCAGCGGAAGTGGAGCCAATGGGAAAGGGAATGTAGGTACTGAGTTGGGAGGTGAGCTTTAGGCGCTGAATTACAGTACAGTGATATTCACTGCTTCCCACATCATTTCATATCATAAATACCTCGATTCTGATAGACGTCATCCATGTCTCCCTTCTTTCTCACGACAGTCTCTTGAGTGCAAATGTACCTTGAGTTTGTAATCTACAGGAAAAGGGATGAAAAAGAGCGACCATGTCGAGTGGGTCCACCTATTTACGATCCAACGGCCCTTGAGCGCTAGCTAGAGACAGTCCCGGCCTGTTCAACATCAGTGGACCACCGCGCAGCCGCCCCCGGTCCAGTGGCGCCCGCTGGGATCAAGCCTTGGAGGGATTCTGTTGGCCCGTTGGCTGGCGGAAGGACGATCTGGCACTTTCTGTGGGTTTGCGGTGGAGCCAGGAAAAGCTGAGGGTTGCAATCTGGCCTCTGCTTGACGCTTGTATTAATATGAGTTGTTCAATTACTACGGAGTCCTCTGTTGGCATGCGGCATGTATAATCATCCACCTATTATGTAGGCAGATACATGATGGTGGGTAGAGTCATCATCTTGGCTGGAAAGTGTAGATCTCATCGAAAATACCTAGTCAAATAGAGAGATACTGCCTGAGAGAAAGGAGAAGGCAGAAATATGAGACGAGGCTAAGATTCCACCGGCTGCTGGCGCCTCACCTGGCTGGTCTTCTTCCTGCAGCCACAAACCGCATCCATGAGGCTGAGAGCTGCACATGCCACGCTTGTAGCAAATCAAATGAGACAGATGGAGGCCTTTTCCAAGAGTATGGGGGATCAGCATTATTTACTTTTATCAATAGCTGACAGTTCAATAATCACTTCACTATTTTATTTCTTTTATTTTATTTTATTCTTTTTCCCTTTTATAAGAAAGAAAAACAAAAGCACAATCCCTGTTATATAATACTCAGCTGTAATTGCCGCATTTTCCAGCATACAGAATAATCATAATAATAGTAGATAACGAACAATGGGAAGAGTGTGTACGCAATAATAATGCTTGCCTGGAGCACAAAAAACCCAATTTCGGACCCTGTCCAAGAAACCACCGGACGCCGGTCCAACTCAAAAATCCATATCCGTAGGGAGTGGGTGCAGCATCAGGCATGGATATCTAGTCTCCCAGGTGGAGCGGCTGCAGCTCCATACGATGTCCCGAATTGCCCACTATCCAATAATGCGGCTGCGTATTGGTATGCATTCTCAGCTGGTTCGAATCTGTTTAGAGTCATCAAAAAAGCAAACGAAATGGCAAAAATGCCCCAACGCAGCCTGAGCAGGGTCTAAAAGACGGGATGGGAACAGGGCCGCTGGTAGTAACAGTGGCAGCCATCTGAATGATCTGATGCAGTGATCAACAATGTCACAAGTATCGACAATTAGACCAATCGGCAAACTCAGCTGCATCGAAACATAATAAAAAAGGAAAAACTCCTGAAGCTATCACTACACAGATACCATATCTCCAAGTTGTTACAGCCATTCTCACGGCCAGGCTGCTGGTTTCTTTGATCTTCACCGTTGCTCTTCCAGAATCAAGATAAATATGTATCAACCCCACCGCTGCATTCCAACCCACCCCCGGAATGTCACTAGCATGCTGAAGGATTCTTCTACACATTTGTGTAACTGCTTGGCAATATATATCAACTCCATACCCCGTAGATCACATTAGACAGACCACGCCAGCATGACACTATCGATGTTGTACTCTTCTAGACGATAATCGAATCTCGACTGACACAACTTGTAACTGTAAGACTCTTCTTAGGTGAGCATATTGATTGTAATAGACACTCTTCCATCACAGAGATAAGATAGGTAAACTGGGACTCATGCATCTCGTTGCGCAGCCATTGTCTCAAGGGCGATCAGCAAGATGTACTAGGTGCTTGTCTATGTAGGTCTATGGGGATAGCGGGAGACCAAGATCACAACAGATAACTATCTTCAGTTCATCGTCTAATTCGGTCTTGCCTGTAGCAGACTTTGGGGGTTTTTGGAGGACCTAAGAAGGGAAGAAAAGATCGAGAGAAAAAGCATAATGAATTCATTCATGATCTAACCAAAGACTACGTGCCAGGTACGAACCCGGTTCTACGGAAGCGATGTCGACCCAAAATATGGACCACTGTACCCACGGAGAGAAGCAAGCTCCCCTCCAAGGATACCGCGGTGAGTAGAGGGTCAAGTTGATCTTCTTTGCGTAAAATAAGCCTATACCACGTTGCGTGAGTCCAATCCAGGCCCGAAGGCGGGAAAGAACGGTAAGAGCCAGAGTGTTGCAAAGGTCATCTGAAGGGACGCTACTTCATGATCCAGCTCGCATTTGGGGAAGCAAGCAAACCACGAGAAGCATAAAACGGGAATGGAGAGAAGGGACGGACAGCCTAGCGAAAAAGCGTAGGATTTCTCAGATGAACACAATTGGGAATCTTAGGTCATAACTCGTAAAAAGTATTTTGTCCAGGGCAATGATCATATTCTCTGTAACTAGCATGTCGTTACAAACCGAATTGACGACCGCCAAATTTTTAGATCATTTATTCCTCAGGAACTAAATTCAAGGTTAGTTCAACTTCGGTTAAAAATGTAGCCAAAAGGACTTACCGTCAATCTCGCCAGCCTTGACGTCGTCAGAGACATCCTTGGGGCTGCGGCCATCAACCTGGCAACCGACGGAGAAAGCGGTACCGAGGATCTCAAGGACGGTACCCCTGAGCTCCTTGGCGAGAGAGCGGTGACGCATCGTGCGAGCAATCTCAACGATCTCGTCGAAGGCAATGGACTTGTTGTGCTTGATGTTCTTCTCCTTCTTGCGGTCACGAGGAGGCTCCTTGAGGGCCTTGATGACCAGAGAGGAAGCGGAAGGTACGACAGAGACCGTAGCCTGACGGTTCTGGATGGTGAGCTTGACAGTCACACGGAGACCTTTCTATAAAATGAAAAAATATTCATATTAGCGATCCGGTCACCCTTCATCTTTCGATTCCTTTGAATTCTTACCCAGTCACCAGTGTTCTTGGCAATATCTTCACCGATCTTCTTGGGGGACAGACCGAGAGGACCAATCTTGGGAGCCAGAGCGGACTGGGCTCCGACCTCACCACCAGTCACTCTCAGGTGACTATACAATGGTTAGCTTTATCGCTGCAGAATTTCGCGGCGCAAAGACAAGATGAACTTACATGACCTTCACCTCATTGGGATCGAACTTGGGAGCTGCCCAATGGGTGCTATGTTAGTCGCCATTTTTGTTAAAGCCAAGGAGATGATACTTACGCATGGCGAGTGCGAAAGGTCGTCAATCGTCCTTGGAGTGTTGGTTGGGGTGGATGGTACGAAGAAGCAAAATAGAAGTTCACAAAAATTCCTTAAGAAGTTGAGGACTTTTAGCTTGGCCCGCACCTCCGGCTAAGCGAAACCTCGAACGGGAAAGCGCCTAGGGCTAACCCCACAGAGATCACATGACACGTCCCGTACTTAAGATGTCCATACATTCAGGTCTTGTATGTAAATGTCCTTGTCGATACCATTGATTGTTATTTGAATGATCATCCATCAACCTACGCACTTGCTATATTGTGGGTAAAGAGCAGGAAAATAAAACCAAGACAAAATCATCGCTAAAGATACAAGCGATCCGAGGACCGACGTCAAACCGCCCTTTTGCTCTCGCTATGGCCATTACCTCGTCATGTCTAGCTAGTTCCGGAAACCGCAAGTCTAGATTGGCGGGTTAGCATAGTTCATGACATTGTTAGACATTTTTGGGTAGCATACTTCATCAAATGATCCATGAAGGTCTGCAATGAGACATCATCGGTGAAGATAGTCTGCGATGTCACGCCTCCACCGTAACCTCCGGTCGTGTGTGTAGTAGATGGGTTCAACTTGGACAAGAGGAAACGTGCTTGAGATCCGCCGGCGTCACAGACGATGAAGCGAGGCAGTGGGAAACGATCAGCGATCAATTCCTATTCGTGAAGTTAGCTTGTGCCTCGTATTATAGCTGCACTGGATGGACCAACCCTAGCATCCTCCTTGGGCTGCTCCAAAAGAGCCTTCAGGTTTTCATAACCCTCCTGATCCTGATAGCCTGCTTTCCTCCATTCCGCAATGGTCTCTCCGTGGAAAATCAGGATATGGAAGAAGGTGTCGAGGAGAAGGATGTGAGCGGGTTGGATTGAAGCTGAGTCGAGAAGAACAGGTTGGCTTCCCTCATGTTCCAGAGAATACGAATCCAACGTGGGCTGAATCATAACAAGGGCGTCGCCAACATCCTCATGGTTGAGGACGTGTCTGTAGAAAGCTGTCTCGTCGGGCGAGTTGTTGAACACCTGCAAGAACTGGCTGCGACGGAGGTGGAACATGAATTGCGGATAAAGAGTGAAGTTCTTTTCCAGGCGGAACGAGGTTGGGTCATCCTTCCGGTAGTCCGCGAAGCGAGAGCAGAGTCTGATGAGCATGCGATCAACCCATCTGATAACGTCCGGTCCATCGTCGACATCTGCCTTGTAGACAGCAATACGTGCCATCAGCACGGCAGCGGCTTCCTGATCAAAGGACTGTGCGAGGGTCGGGTCACCGGTTGGGCCACTTAAGGGGCGCGCAACAGTTGTGACTCGGAGATGGTAATGGCCGGATGCGTGCTGGTAGTAGGTCAAAAATTGCATCATACCCCGCTGAGGGCCTGGTTGCACGGCTGCAGGACCGCCCTGGTTGGCAATCTCGAAGTACACGCCGTAACTTGAGGCTGGATCAATGCCGCACATTTTCCAGGCACAGGTGTTGCCAATACCACACTCTGTTTCTCCGACTGAACTTGATTTCTTGTTCAGAGAAACTGCATGACCGATGAGTCCAGTGACCTTGAGCTCCTTTGTAGTCAGTACTTCAAGAGAGGCATTGAAGCCCATCAGGAGGTTATCGTTGGCGTCCTTATCAAAAACGCGGACAAACGACTGCTTGAACTGTGATGACGTGAAGCTATCCGTAAGGAGCATATGTCCACCAGTGAAGTTGGCCAGATTCTTCATTTCCAGAAGACCGACTTGATCCAGGCAGCCGGCAAAAATGTCGACAACATGTCCGTTGTTAGCTGCGCGCTTGGCCAGGGCGTCGTAGAACTAAATTGATCAGCATGGGAGCAGTCTGTATAAGTAGACGAAATGACGCTTACCTTGACAGCCTTCTTGAAGTACTTGATGTTATCCCGGTCAATGTCGTGGTGGGAACGAATTGGCTCCTTCAGCTCAGGTCCAACGACGTGACCAGGGCCTTCTGTAGCGGGACCGCTGGTGAAAACCATGATGCGCCCACCAGCGTTTTGGAAGGATGTCTCGAGCAGGCCAACAGCAACACTCAGAGCTACACCAGTGCATCTGAGGGGTCGCTTGTCATTGGCAACGGGCCAAGGATCACGCTGCAGCTGTTCAAGGACATTGGTGATCTGGAACTCGGCTTGCTGAACGGGGAGTAGGAAGCGCGCAGCGGGACCAACAGGCGGGCGAGCCGGTTGCTGAGGCATGTTTGGACGAGGTCCAGCGGCGAGCAGTCCGAGCATCTCCTGAACCTGCTTCGCAGCATACTCCTTGCTGCCTCTGAAAACGTACGACTTGGCACATTCGGTATATCCAAGCTCGTGAACTTGGGCCTATACTCTGCAGGTTAATAGGTCATCCGAAGGCAAATAAAGGTATCCGGTTCGTACCATTGTGCCATAAGTGATCAATCCAACCAGAGCATTCGGCGGCAGCAAAGACAAGCTCAGAATCAGGGTATCCTTCAATGCCTTCAGACTGTCTTCCTCTTGGCAAGTATCGACGACGTAGACAAAGATAGGGGGTGCCGGAGCGGGACGCGCCAATTGGTATTCGATCGTCGTGCTCTGAGGGTGCAGTTCCGGCGGTATCGCATTCTCAGTGATGTCCTTATAGTGAGGAGGAAGGGGATTGCGCATGAGACAGAAAGGGCAAATCCAGATCCGGGCTCGAACATCGACGTTGCTATCCTTCGTCAGTCACGGGCTGCAAGCTCAGAGCCGACAGGGGCGGAGGTCATACGCGTAGGGGTTCAGGACAGCCCGGCAGGGTGCTTTGCAAGTCACCGGTTCATATTGTAGTAACGGCGAATCGGGTTTCTCCTTGAGGGGAGTGTAGACAGCGGCTATAGGGACAACAAGTCGGGACGCTTCCTGTAAGCGAATGTGAATGAGTATGGACGCGCATGGAGGCGATGCAATCCCAGTGAACCAACCATGCGAGTGCTTGGAAACGTGTTCCAGCTGAGCCTGATGCCATCACGGTCTTCGACATCGCTCCATTGATCCTTCAACGCTTCGTAGTCCATCGTGCGGTGATGGGGGGCGCGGATAGGAGGGGGTGTTTATTGATCGAGTCCCAGGCTGCGGACCAAACAAGACACTCAATGATCGCTTCGACTATATAGTAAGGAAAAATTTCTGTAGCATAATCTTATCTTCAAGTGACCGACGCCAACAGCTTTTGTCCGGGAGCTAGATGTAGATCTGGGGGTACGTTGTGTGAAGCTGGTACCTCTCTACTGTTGGCATGAGGCCAGGTTGCAGCATCCCTGGTTGCTGCGGACAGCCGTAGTGTGCACTAGCGCGCCGCCTGCACTGCTTTAAATACTTCCGGGTTGCCCGCTTCCCGCAACTTTTTTTTCTTCTTCTTCTCATCAACAACCGCCGATAACATACATCAACAGCTTCTGTCCTTTTCATGATGAAGCTGTTTTCGCGTCGCGCGAAGACTGACATACCCGACGCTGGGCACCTAGCTTTGAAAGGTCGTTCCGATCCTTTTCGATCATCTGGGAATCAGCTGTGGTTACAAACGACTTCGTACAATTTGCTCCTGAGTCCTAAGCTATATACAGTAATGATGCGGTAATCTTTGCACATAGTACTTGGAGTGTTTCGACACATGGCATTCTCAGCATAGTTCGAATGTTGCATCCTGGAATACCTATAACCAAAACGCCTAGTGGGAAAAAGAACTTGGCCACAAAAATAGGAAAGCATAGCTTCGTCAAACCGTATCCTGCTCCTCACGCATCCCTGGGAGGCTTTCCCATTTGCTTGAGGAGGTAGCTGCGCTTGAAGTAAGTGTTCGGATGGACTATGGTGTCCAAATCTGTCTGGCTCCAAGTACCGTCTTCCTTGACTCGCTTGATATCCGCTTTGTGCGCATATTCAAAGACCCTGTTGCAAGCGATATGGTAGCGCGTCTTCTCAACGTCCTCGCGCACGCCTCGTAACACGTCCTTGTCATGGACACCTGTGGACTGAAGTAATCCGATGAGATTATCGACGGAGAAGTGGCGGTAGGGGCACCCATGTGTCTGGCCAACTCCGGGGTTGGAGTCGTTGAGGATCTTCTGGCAAGAGTAAGGAGGGTATCCCCGACCTCTTCGATTCACATCACCACCGACGTCACCATAGGCGTGGCGGATATTGTACTTGTACCGAGAATTAAACTCGTCGTCTGTAAAGCCTTTGAAGGACTGTCGCCAGAAAATGATACACTCTTCGAGAGATAGACCGATTCCTTTCAGAAAGAGCGTGTATTGAAGTCGACCGAAGTGCTTTAAGTGGTTGTTCTTGCGCAGTGTCATGTGTAGACTTCGCATGCAAAGAGGGAAGTGTTGTGAAAGGCGATCGATGTTACTGGCAGTAATCGGCGCGCCTTCAACAAACCCTTCACCTTCCGAGTATACCGATTCTGCGCTACCGAAATTCTTCGACAGGTGGTTTAGGATTGGCGTGAGACGATCGTCCTCATCCAATCGTGGGAGGGCCCGGCTCGTGAGCTTGTAGTAATCAGCCGGGCGTATCAGTCACAACGCAGAGTAAAGGAGACACATACCTCGAGGGCACGTTCCAATCGTGCCGTGAATTCAGCAATGATCATACTCAATTGTTCTCTGCCAGGCACATATGCCTTCCCCTTGGACAGAAGCACAGCTCTCCTTTCTACCAGCTCTGGCACTCGCTCCCAGTCCACTTTGTACCAAGTCTCCTCATCAACACGCCGCAGACCGGGTGTCGCACTCACTAATTTCTCCGCAACCTCGCGCCTCTCCTCCTCACTCACTGGTTCCCAATCCAGATTTAAGGACTCAATGAAGGCGCGTTTCTCTCGCGAGTCATCTTGTTGAAACCGAAACCTGAACAGCATTGTCTCCGCCCGCACGAAGCGTCGGCGGAGGTCCTCGGTTGCTGAAAACGCCAGGCGAAGGATGAAGTGGGAGTAGTGATCTTTCTGGCGTTCATTCTTTAGTCGCTGATCTGATGCACCGGAGGAAGAGGATGTATTGGAGGAGAGTGGGAGATATTTCTGAAGGAGAGGAGTGATATGCGCTGCTGTCTCCGCAGCCGACTTATTTCGATATGAACAGGCTTCGATTTCGGCCAATACTAGACAGAACTATGAGTCGAGAACACGTCAGGTTTACAGGAATCACCATCCATACCCTTGAGTCTATCGATGGCCCATTGCTCAAACTGCTCGAGTGTGATCTCAGCGGTCGGAGGGATATCGTAGAAATTCAGACGGTGCGGGTAGTCCTGCTGCTTGTATACTGGCGATGCGAACTGCTTTTTCTTGTGATCTAAGGTTGCTCTTCTTTTTGGATCGATTTTCTGAAAGTCTTGCCGAATCATTTTGAATTGCAGTCCAGAATGATATCCGAATCGATCTATGCGAATATCGTGTACAAATGACGGTCTTGTAGAGATACCGTCGAGCCTCCAATATCATCCACGAACCCAACGCGAGACGCGCTCAACACGCGTAAATCATAAAATGCACGTGACTTAGATTCGCTCTTCCAGAATTTGGCAGCCTCAGGCGGTCAGGCCTCGATTTTGGACAGCCGAGGAACGTTTGGAAGATCCATCCACGAAGTCCCGGTAGCTGCAAATTACGGGGTTTGCCCGTGTGGAGTCGTTACCACTGGAAGGGCTGCTAATGCACGCGATTGGACTTGGAAGTATCAATGCACGCATGTGAAAGAGAGTATACCCCGGAGTACAGCATTGCATGTCATCGGTTCATAGCGATCATATTCCCCTCCCTTTGATATAGATGTATCCTCCAATATCAGGCATAAGTAACCTTCTGCTGTAAAGACTCGTCAGACTCTCCTCCGATCTCCGCTCACCGATTTCCTAATCAAGAAGACGGTGCTAAACCCCACAAATTCATCGCGACTTTCGCCAAGCTCTGCAATAAAACTGTCGGAGTTAATTTCAAACACCTCCGCAGATTCGTTGTTTTGATCGACAGATTATATATGATTCCCGACAGTTACGTCCTCCTCTGTCATTTTCTGGGCTTTTCATTTGAAATAAACGATTCGACTATGTACATCCCATGATACCTGAAGTCTCGACCTCCCTTTGTTATCAATTGATTACATCCAGCAACATTACGGCTAAGGACCAAAGAATATAAGAAGCTGTCGAAACGTTTGGCGGCTCATAATCCGTCTTCGAAGAGCGTTTCAGATCAGCACACGGGCGAAGGAAGGGGATGAACTCAATCACTCGGCGGCTGAGAAAGGCTGCGCGTATCATCCTCATTGGTGCGCCTGGCGTAGGAAAAGGAACTCAGACAGAAAGGCTCCTCGCACGGTATCCAGAGCTATCCTCGATCAGCTCAGGGGACCTGTTGCGCGAAAATGTGCGGAAGAAGACCCCCTTAGGTAAATCAGATCGATCTTATTGAGTCGCTGTATCGCATGTCTCTAACCGTCTTGTCCGCTCGAAGGTCTCAAAGCCGAGGCAGCAATGCAGGCTGGCAACCTCGTTCCCGACTCCATGATCCTCGAGCTCATCTCCTCCGAATTCAAGTCCAAGGGCTGGCTCCCAGCAACAGCGCCTCTCGCAACGACCACGTCAAATCACACATCTCGTCCGGCCCCATCGCTATCCCCCTCCGCCTCATTCATTCTTGACGGATTCCCACGAACCGCCGTCCAAGCCTCGAGTTTGGACACCATTGTCCCCGTAAATTTCGTCGTTCACCTTGTCACACCACCCTCCGTCATTCTCTCGCGAATCGCATCGCGCTGGGTCCACGAACCCTCCGGGAGAGTGTACAACACCGATTTCCACGTCCCCAAAGTCCCTGGCAAGGACGATGTGACGGGGGAGCCCCTGACACAAAGGCTGGACGATTCGATCGATACATGGAAGCAGCGACTGCACAAGTTTGAAGAAACGAGCAAGGCTTTGCTGGAGCACTATGAGCGGAAGGGCTGTCTGTGGCGCGTGGAGGGCAACTCTAGCGATGAGATTAGCCCAAAGCTTTTTGCAGAGATTGAGCGCCAGTTCTGCTGAAACTTGCAATTTGGACATTGCTGTTGAATTTAAATCGGTATCATACGCTATTGGTTGGCAGGACAAGGGCAAGACGTGCAATCACGGCTTTGGTTGTTGTGCCTTGGTTATCACTTCTGCACGAGTCATGACATATGTTTTGAACTCCGTGGTCGAAACTCCATGTGCTCTATCAATTATACTGAGCCCATAATGAGTTGTCAAGGGTATTTCATTTACCGAAGAATGATCGAATCGATGCAAAACTCCGTTGCATCTAGACAAGATATATAGTCGTCTAATTTATCAAAGCTCATGATAAGAGTTATGCTCACAGAAGCTCTCCAAAATGTCAACACTATACATGGAAGGCAAAGGATATCAACCGTAACGTCGTGACAGCAGGGTATAGACACCGTAAACAACCCTCAATCATATCCCGGTCTTTGCCTCATTTCTTCGTTTCAGTCTGCACAGCCTCGTCCATTCCCATACGTGTCTTGTACTCTCTAGGACTCTCCCACTCTTTCCTATTGCGACGATAGTCCTTCCACAGTCCAACACCCTTCAGCTTCGCCCACCACTCTGCCTTCTTATACCTGCGCTCCATAGCCTCACCGCCGAACTCCGCACCCGATTTCGCTTCGTATACAGTCGCGAGCCCCCGTTTCAGCATCTCGTACGACACGTCCCGACGACGAAGGGGTGGGAAGTCCAGCACCCGGCGCACGTACACACTGGCCACCGCGCGCTGATACTGGTCCGCCCGATGGATGTAGGCGCGGACTCGACGGTTGAGTAGATACGAGGTAAGCCATTGGTGTGCTTCGCGGGCGAAGGGCTGTTCGGGACGGCCGAAATGTGCGAGCTCGGGGGCGTCGACCCCAGCTAGACGAATGTGAACCTGAATTTCAGTATGAGACATAGTTCGCAACACCTCCTTTGCACCAGACGACCAGCAGGTATGAAAGTGAGGTCAAACGCACCGTCTTATCTCTCAATTCCTTCTTCGACGTCGGGATCTTCTTCCACGGCAGCCATCCCCACCCCGCAAGTCTTCCGCCAGGTGTATGATATATTCGAAAGTTATCCCCATCGCCAACACTCGTGACCTGGCCCAGTAGACTCCTGCGACGGAAATACGACGGCGTGATGCTCACTGCATCGGGGAACCGGCGCAGATATCGGCGATGGATGTAGAATGCGCCCAGGAAACCGCTCGTCAGAATCAGGGTAGGGATGATCGTTCTGGCTTCTGTAAAGGCGGCCCAGTCTATCGCAGTTACCGAGGACTCCCAGTCCTTCTTTTTTGGAGTGCTGGTCGAGCTCGCTTCGGCTTGTCTTTCATCGTGTTCGGATGAGGCTTTCGCGGTTTGTTGCTGGGCTTGCGAGTCGGAAGCCCATGGCGGCCATCGCATGACGGCTCATAACCTCGTTCCTGCTTGTTTGGAGGTTTTGAGACTGCGGAGATTGGCCAGATAGCACTGGCAATCCGGAGCTCGATAACAATAGAGAGAAGCGCAGTCGGTAATTAGTGTTGTTTATGAGAAGGGTTGGGCGGTCAGACCCAAAACATATATCCCGATATCCGAGGCGATATATTTTGCGGCCAGACAGAGCTACACTGACCACAGCACTTCATCTCGACCAACATCAAAATCATATGATACTGTTCAAATTTTTCATATAAATATCGTCTATTGCTGGTTGCACGTAATACTGACCGATTTACTATGGGATTCGTCTCTGTACTCTACCAACATCTGACTCCATCGCGAAAGATTCACTAATACATGTTGGTCCCTTTGTAATCATCAGATTTTGCATTACGTCTATCCTGGATATACACCTGAGGTATAGTTCATGCTCTATATATCATGGCTGCCTCTTAAAACATACAAGAGGATCAAGAACCTTGGAGGAAAGCCCAAGAAATATACAACCCAAGCGCCTGAAGAACGGTCAGAAATGAAGGTGGACTGGAAATTGTCGTCGCGAAACAAGAAGATTAAAGGCGACTGAGTCAGAAATTCTATTTGAGAGTCGCGGGAAGACTCGTTTTAGCCTTCGACGCAGCGGCGTCAACGGCCTTTCGAAGCTTCTCCTGCCTGATCTTGCGCAGGTATGCGAAGAGAAGAATGAACATAAGTTCCATTCTCTCCTTGGTCATCATCAGGAGACCTTGGACCAAAAGGCCCTTGGTAATTTGGGGTCCAATGCCCTTGAACAAGGAAAGAGGACCTTCTTTTTCAATGATGTATCGCATGACTTCGCCAAAGGTCTTGAAGGGCTTCCCTTCCCGACCTGGAGGAGGCCTAGACTGAAGACCAACCTTCGCAACGATCAGTGGCTGAGTCGCAATGGTGGCAAGAGCCTTTGACATTGCACCGAGAACTGCAATACCGGTTAGCCTTCAAGGGACGACCGCAATCGAATGACGTGCGCAACTTACGAAAAGCTTCCCAAGGTTTGAGACTGGTCTTCCCTGGGAAAATTATGTCCTTCAGGCGCTGATAGGCCCCGTATGTGATCGCCGGGTTGACGACGAGAATCAGACTAGCCTTGAGACCTCTCCACAGACCTGTCCAGCCATCCTCGCTGTTGACAACCTCCCTGCCCGTCTCGATCAAGCCTTTCTTCTCCCCCTTTGGTTGTGTTTGTTGTCTTGTTGTAATGACTGCGACCGGAATAGTGAAAATCTGAGCAACAGCACCCGCGACGGCACCCAGACTCAGCTCAACAGCGGTTCCAGGAGGCTTTGGTACCCGATCAGATGCCATATAGAAGGAGCGAATGATGCTGTACCAGTAGAAGTAGGCGAAGTTGGTGGATGCAACACCGATCAAGGACCCAACCATTCCAGAATATAGACCCTCAATTCCCTCGTTCTCCACAATCTTGTTAATGGCATCCAAAGTCGATTCATAGTGTATCGTTCCGTCTGACCCATCGGTTTTGTCGCTCTTCACCTGCACCTGCAGTCTCGTCTTGACTCTGTAAATTAATCATTTATGCGTTAGTTTCGTGACCTTCAAGTTTTGCGCCTACAAGAGAAGACAACGTACATATCAAGCGGATATACCATCGCATTCGCGAGAACTGCGCCAGTTGCACCTGCAACAGCACTCCCCCAGGGGGATAGACGCATGGCTTTGGATTGGCCTGTCATTGTCCGCGACGAGCTATATTGCCGGATATGTGATTTTTCGAGACAGGTTGAGGTAAGAAGGGAGAGAAAATCAAACAACTCGCTCTATTCACTCCGGGATTTCCAGCTGAAGGCTCGGCAAAGTAATAATTGGCAAAGAGAGAGTGGGAATCTGGGTAGGGTGGGAAGGCGACAATTACTCGCAACACCGTTGTCCTTCAGTAAGCGGAGGAAAGCGAATACACTGGACGTATATCAGTCCAAGTGTGAAAAAGAAAATGCAAAAGTCTGTATCATTGAAGAGAAGAAACAAGTAGTAGGTATCAACTGTCTACTCCGTACTAACAGTACAGGAGTAGTACGGAAGTGCCCAGCACCTCGGTGGACCACGCATGACGAAATGAGCCGAGGTATCTATCTCTGTTGCTTGCGGTGTCCAGTGAGTGTCCGGTATCCGCTGCGTGTTTGCCGCCTTCACCGCCCGCCGCATTCCCGTTCCTCCCCGCCGAAGCATAAGGTAAGACTCACTATCTACGGAGTAGATCAGATGGTACAGAGCTCCAAGGTGACATGCTTCAACACTATCATTATTATCAACGTCATACATTCGACTGAAGGAGCGATCTAGCATTTAATACAATACTAGCCGGCAAGACAGTTTGCTCTTATTTCAGAGAGAGTCAATGTCATCGCATTAAGTAACTACCCAGAAACCCGTCATACAACACATCGCGGGACGGTGTTGACCTCGGATGTCACGCTCGGAGATTTCCCTGCGACCCCCCGGATCGGTCACAAGCAGAGTCAACCGTTTTGATCCCTCCGTACCCTGATAGGTGGCTTTTGTTAGCGGGTCTTTGCCTAACTTGACAGGCCGTGACGCGCAGTAGATCTGGCTACATCCATACAAACGCGCTCCAAACGATCGTCACCCCTCGCGGGGCAGGATGTCTAGGCCCCACGCCTCTTCGCAAAAGACTTTAATTGCTCATGCTCTGGTAGATAGTTTCCACTTTTTCGTCTCAAGCAGCCTCGACTAACCAGTGATTAGAAAGCTGAACGGGATGTATCTGCAGCGACTTCTCAAAGGCAAGCCCTGGAGGCTGCTATTGACGCCGCTGAGCATTATATGAAGGCTTTGTCTCTGACAGCCACCGCGAATGACAAGCAGTCGTTGGATGCGAAATGCAAGGAATGGCTCTCCAAAGCAGAGAAAATCAAAGAAGCCAAGGATTGGCGATCCGCGATCCGGGTCCATGACAGACATGCTGCGGAACTACAGACACCCGTGTCCACGCGCCCGCTCACAACTCGTGAAGAGATAATCTTGCTTGAAGGGGCCAAGCTGAATGGCTTTATCTTTCCGCCATGGGCAGGGCCTCCGAGTCTAGAAGAATTCGAATCTAGCGAGGGAGGGCAATTATTCATGTATGTTCGTGCAATGTCCACTAGACGTAGTCTAAGTGACTGCTAACACAAGCTAGTGACAAGCCTGACCTCCATCTTTCTGACAAACAGAAGGCCATATTTGATGGGTGGAAGCGGCCTTCAGAGCTGTTGGCGAAGCATGCAGACGGTGAAGCATTCGTGATGTCTGGATCAGAGACTACTGATCTTGTACAAGATGTCTTGACAGACTGCTCTGTTGTCGCCAGTCTCTGCGCTACAACCTCGCGACTGGAACGTGGCCTTGACAAGGTAATTCTCTCCGACAGTTGATGACTCGTGTGTCGGGCTCTGACATCGATGTAGCGCTATCTCCCTGTGATATATCCCTGTGAGTATGACACAGGTCACCCCAAGCCTTCACCTTCAGGGCGATACATTCTTCGTTTTTATTTCAACGGATGCTTCAGGAAGGTAGTCATCGATGACCGCTTGCCATCTTCGAAGACCTCAAGATCACTTTACGTTATCGATAGGAATAATCCCAATTTTCTGTGGCCTGCGCTTGTGGAAAAGGCGTACCTAAAGCTAAGAGGGGGCTATGACTTTCCCGGGAGCAACTCTGGAACAGACCTGTGGGTACTGACGGGTTGGATACCTGAACAAGTCTTCCTACATCATGAGGATGTGACTAGCGATCAAATATGGAAGCGTCTCTTTAGATCGTTTCAATATGGCGATGTCTTGTTGACTATTGGCACTGGGAAGCTAACTGAGAAAGAAGAGGAAGAACTGGGCTTGGTCAGTGAGCATGATTATGCGATTCTTGATATGAAAGAGTTCACGGGGCGCCGCCAAATGTTAGTGAAGAACCCATGGGCTGGCGTTGACACGGCTGGTGGAAGGACGGGGAATGCGCTTGAGTCAAACGCGCCGCATGACCGATCGTCCCTCTCTCCTGGGACGTTTTGGATGGACTGCGAGATGGTCTTCCAGCACTTTGAGAACCTCTATTTGAATTGGAATCCCAGCCTCTTCAAATACCGCCAGGATATCCATTTTACATGGGACCTCGCAGCTGGGAAGGGGGTTCCGGGCTGCTTCATGAAGAATCCCCAATTTGCAGTAACCTCCGAAACGGGAGGTACTGTCTGGCTGCTCCTCGGCAAGCATTTCAGAACGATTGATCGAGCCGGCTATTCTTCATCTGAGGACTCTCAAGCCGGGTTCATCAGCATTTACGTATTCAATGCAGATGGTAAGCGTGTTCTTCTAAGTGATGGTGCGCTTCATCGGGGCCCATACGTGGACTCACCCAACACCCTGATGAGGCTCGAGGTGCCGCCGAGGACCACTTATACTGCAGTTGTCTCTGAGGAATCGTTGCCTGCTTTGAGTCAAAATTTCACACTATCCGCTCTCTCCATCTCGCCGGTGCATATCGCACCATCGCAGAATAAATATATGTGTGTGAGTAAGGTCCAGGGTTCCTGGATGCCTTCGACGGCAGGCGGCAATGCAGAATCAGCTCGGTACCCAACAAATCCGCAGTTCGCATTAACGCTATCGAATGACACCGATATTTCCATTTTGTTGGAATCGTCAGACACCGAACTTGCAATACATGCCAAGTTGTTCTTTTCGAACGGAAAGCGCGTGACTAGAGTTCGCAACCGCGACATCATCACTGATAGCGGCGACTATCGTCGTGGAGCAGCTCTTGCTGAAACGAGGCACCTGGATAAGGGCGTGTACACGATTGTTTGTTCCACATTCGCTCCCGACCAACTTGGCCGATTCACACTTTGGGTCTCATCTATGGTTCCATGCGAGGTCAAGCCACTTTCAGCCGAAGCAGCAGGACGGCGAGCAGTGCTATCAGATATTGGTGTCTTGCCACCAGGAAGAGACAGGATGCTGGCGCCTTTGCAGGTCCCGCGACTCACCCGAATCAAGCTTATTGCGCGCAGTCGCCGTTCTACGATCGGGAGTCATCCCGTTGGCCCTTCACCAGTGTTGATGACAGTTGAATTGGGCCAAGGCCCTTACAAGGAGATTTTGGCAACTTCAGAAGACGGAGATCATAGCGATGCAATATCTGGAGTACGTATCGACGACTTCGATCTCCATCCATGCCTTGAAGACAGCCGTGGTGTGTGGATTGTCCTTGAGAGGATTGGAGGTCCTGGAGGTCAGGTAGAAGATCACTTTGAGGTCGAAGCCTTGGCAGAAGAGCGGGTTGAGATCGGTGAATGGTTTGTCGAAGATGCTTGAAGACTAGATTTGGCGACGCGTTCTACCTTAGATCTGCGGGTTGTCGATGAGTGTGAGACCTCTGTGCGATGCTGTACGATCCTACAAGTAACAGACATGAGAATAATGATTTGAAAATCATTTATTTGACATGAAAATATATGATTCCCTTGAATTGTAGATTGAAAGTTCTGATGAGCATACTGTGTATGACACATGTCCCTGCAATCCGCTCCCAGTTGTACTTCAATTCCACCCCGCTCGGTACGGTGACCGACAACAATTAAATTGCAGCTCCAACGTCATCCCCGCTTTGTTATGCATCCCGCTCCCCCAACCCAGCAATCCCCGATTCTCCATACACATACAACCGTTGCCTTAATCGTTTCATATCCATGACGAGCAATATCCCTGCTAGTCTCAAGTCTGCGGACATTGGGCGGTTCGCGGCCAGAGCGGCCCAAATCGAGCGGGTGAAGCCCGTCGTTGCCTACTGGTGTGAGTGCCGTGCGATTGAACCCTCGAGACACCAGCGCTGACACATGCTCTTCTCCGAATGCAGGTAACTACTGGATAGCGAACCAAATAATCGAGAGAGGATTGCACAGATCGGACCATGAAGTCGAACGCTACGCGATGGATCTGATGGAGAAGCTGGAACAAGTACG
Organism: Aspergillus hiratsukae; assembly: GCA_014281905.1. Taxonomy (NCBI): domain Eukaryota; kingdom Fungi; phylum Ascomycota; class Eurotiomycetes; order Eurotiales; family Aspergillaceae; genus Aspergillus; species Aspergillus hiratsukae. The sequence goes on along the minus strand of JACBAD010002099.1, from coordinate 134,121 downwards.
TCCAGCGTTGGAACCACCTGGAGCGATTTCATAGTGTGCCTGGATGTTGACATGCTATGGTACAAAGTTCAGAAACGAGAACGTGGATAATGATACAGTGATTGATGCGGTCGCGGCGAATGCGTACGTGGAACAGTTCGGCTTGGAGGTCTTCAACCGGGCGGATGCGACTATGAAAGCCAACAAAGTGACCAAGTGAGTAGTCATGGACGGACCCCTGGGATGGATTGTGATTGACGGGTTGCAGGCAAACAGCAGACACATTTCAGGCCGCCGCTACGTTTCTTGAACTATGTCAGATCTGGAACCCCCTCGAACCCGAAATTGCTGCGAAAATCAAGTTTGCCAAGTATCATGCGCTGAGAATTGTGAAGGCGATTAAGGCCGGAGAGGATCCGAACGCAACAAACCCGGTCATCAAGGACGATGACCAGACAGAAGGGCCGATAGTAACGGAGGAAGATCTTGAGGCACAGCCTGCCGCAGATCTTGCCTCGCAGGCGCAGCAACCAACTGTGGAGGAGGTCCCTGATGAAGCTGAGCATGCCGAAAGAGCGATGGCACGGCAGTCGTTGATGGACGAATCGTTGCATCCGTCGAGATCAACGTCAACTGCCCGGCCGCAGCGTACGAGTGATTCGTTCACCATACCCGATGTTCCAACAAGCCCTCCACGGACACCTGCTCGAGAAACAGGTCCGGCTGCCGAGCAAGGCTCGACCTTAGAACTTCCTTCAGCTCCGGCGACTATTGGCTCCTCTTCATCAATTCTGAATCTCCCAGACACACCTTCGAACCTGGGCGCTCATGATCCCGCTGCTTCTAATTCGTTCCATTCCTTTCCTCCTCCTTCCAACCTTACTCCTTCAAGTCCGCCAGCTACATTCCACCAACCCAGTTATTTCTATAATCAACCCAAGCCAAGCGACTGGGCTCCTTCCCCGCCTGCACAGCCATATACAGCACCGGTACCGGTAGTCTCACGGCCGGTCCAGCAACCAGCACCTGCGGCCGTACCCACAGTCTCGGCTTCAAATCAAAGCAATTCACAAGGGATCGATGACCAAGCCATTGCTCTAGCTCAGAAGCATGCCCGTTGGGCTGTGTCTGCGCTGACCTTTGATGATGTTGATACCGCGATCAAAGAACTCAGAAACTCTTTGAAATACCTGGGGGCAGAGTAAATGGGGTCAAATAGCAATGTCTGCTCCTGTACTCTGCGCTGAGCAACCTTTGAAGGAAACTCCGCGGACACATATTAAGCTGTTCAGCTTGGTGATTGGTCAGGTTATGCTTGCTTTCTGAAAGATTTCCCGCTATATTATGATGACCATGATGTTACATAGCTCTGATAACTCATTCTAATCAAAATACTCACCAACTGAGTCTGAAAAAGCTACGAGCTCATTTTCTCAAGTCTAAGCTTACGTATAGCGATGCATGGTCCTGAAGAGTAGAAGAAACTCATTCATTCATTCATTCATTCATTGTAAAGGGCATTTCCACACACAAAGTATAGGAATAAGAGAGTATAGCTAAATATCTTGTTAATAGCAATCACCTTCTGCATAAACTACGCAAGCGTACATGTACTATTTCTTGTGAATTCTTCGAAATGCAAAGTGAGTTGAGATAGTGGACTGACGACTAAGACAGCCCAGTACATGGATCAACGCAATACACTGCTAACTTCACATTCACACATTTGTTGAAACACCTATACTTATTAACAGGGCCGCCGACTTGACCACACTCTTCCTGAGCAGGAATGCATCCCACTCTCTGGTTCAATACTCACCCCTCGCCTGTCAGAAGACTAAACTGATCCTGCTCACTGATCACACTTGAACACGAAAAATGGCCTCCAAAACAAGAAGCCAGCGAACCTCATCTATCGGACGTCCCGAGAAGAACGCCATGGAAGAAGCTCTGGACGACGGCGTCCTGCGCCTCAACATGCGATACCGCGATTTCACCTTATTCCTCGACTTGAAAGACCAATACCACAAGGAGTTCCTGTCGCGGCTCACGGAACACACCGAACACTTCGGCTTTGATTGGGCGATGCTGGAGCAATCTGAAGAGGAGCGCAGGTCGTGTGCACAGAGCTTCTTGGACCTCTATGGGATGCGGTATTGGGGTACGCAGCTGAATAGGGAGAGGTTCCTTATGGAGGATTCTCGAGCGGATCCGGCTTCGCTTTGTCTCTATCCCGAGAGGAAGAAGGAGTGAGTTCTCTGTTTATTTGTTGGTTTGACGCTGTCTGAACTGCGTTGATGCCTGGTAGGATAGTGCGTGTGATTGAGATGCTGCTGCATAAGAAGGCTCGAAGCGTCCTCAAGGCTAATATGGTCAGTGTGATGAATGTGCTCTTCGATTCTGTGATATGATTTGATGTCTGACAAGGAGGGCAACGCAGACTCCTCAAACCCCGAGCGATGCGCCTGCCAAAATGCTGTCTTCCTCGAGCATTGTTCTTACAAATGGACAGGCGGGAAGTTTGTCGTCTAGGGTTGGCGAAGCCGATAACCATCTAGGAAAAAGAAGGGCACCTGATGATCTAGAAGCCTCACCCTCACGATTCGGGAGTGTAGACGCCAGGGCCATTAGGCCATTCAGCGCACTCAACGACACCGCGGAAAACATCATGAGAACACAGAACCCGGTCAGCCTGAATGGGGCATCAAGAAACATAAACCGTGCTGAATACTCTGGAACCCCGAACACAGACTCACTAATAACCAACCACTCAAGATTCACCACTGCAGACACAGCGCAGATGTCCGAAGACACACTATAACAGCAGACAAAGTTCCTGGTATCTGCCTCCACCCAGCCGAACATGGCGCCTGTCTGGGTCCCCTTCCGGATCTTCCAGTCCGCAGCATCCTTCCTAGCACACATGGCGGAGGAATGCAACATCCACGAATGGGACCCGAGCGCTCAACTGAACAAGGAGATCTCAAAGTGGGACAGTACTCCTCCAGCACCGCAAGCAGTTGTGGCCGCGTCGGTCAAGTTCGACTGGTCCGGGTTCTTCATACGGGTGCGCCAGGGTAGGGACGACGACTGGGAATTTGTGATGCAGGAACTTCGCAAGTCATGGAGAGTCAAAGGGGAGGAAGGAAGTGAGGGTGGATATCAGCGCTTCCACATCATGGTGATGCTTCATGTTGTCTCCTGAGCAACTATTTTGTGGTCTAATTTTGGGGATCTATGCTGAAGGAGAACGTACCGTGAGGGACAGAGAGCACAGGTAAAGTTCGCACCGGGATTCAGTTATGCAAGTGAGGTACAAGATTCATACCAAACGCTTGCCAGAAAAGTATACTGACCAGGACAATAGTTTGGGAAAACGAGTACGTCGGGTTCTCACTAGAGTCCCATCCTTTCGCAACTACTCGGAGATGAAAGCAAATGGAAGAAACCAGAGTGAGACGCTCGCCTTGTCGCTTTGAACGATAATCATTCCTTGCGGGATTTGGATCGCCCAAGCCGTGGCTTGAGTGGCTTGAGCACGGTGTTGGAAATGGAGCGATAGCAAATAGATAGCCTAGGATCAGGGCATTTAGCCATTTAGGCTCTGAAGTCTAACTTACCTTAGACATGTCTGAGTAAGCTTTTGGCGATTTCAATATTATTAATAGTAACTTGGATGTGATTCTCCTTCCTTCGCTTGCTCAAGTGCTCAAGGCTTATCGTAGTCTACCACATTTTTATTAAGAACCCATTGCCCCAGAATAAATGCCATCTACTACTTCGCATGCTCGATCTTGAGTTGGTCGAAATGGACAAGTAGTACAAATGAACAAACCTCGATCATCCATTCCATACCCCGGAACGATCAGCTTCGACTTGAAAGCTTGACGCCAGGCTCAGTTCCAGGCTTCAACTTTGAACGGTCCACCAGGGATTTATGTCTCGCAGTCTGACTCTGATCGTTCCTGGAATTGTCCCTCTGTCCCTCGCTCTCTCACCGTGACCATGACCAACAATCCAAATGCGCCACGTATTTAATATTATTTTCTCGCGCCACTTACGCTACGCCGCTACCATTGCTCTTTCGGGCGTGTGGCTTCGCACATCCTGGCCGCAAACCCACTTAGAGGCGGAACTATGATCGGACGGTGTCCCTGAAGAACGGAGAACGTCCCACACCGCGTGCTTGGCAGGGGAAGAGACGATCAATCATTTTCCGGGTTCTCTCCAAAGACCAAGCAGATATTGGTTATGGAATCCCCACTATGCTGGCGAAATTTCTAGACGTAGCGCTAGCGGAGTTTGCTCGGGCGGGCAATGGGAAATATCCTCCACCTTTTTCCGGTGGTCGTGACTATCATCATCTCGTTTTTATTTGTGAGAAAATCGTCCTCTGGCAATGAAGTTGGCCAACTTGGCCCTGATACCGGGTGGGTATGCCTTTGTCAACGGTTCTGCTACTGGACAATGAAGGAGAGTCAGTAATTGAGGTTGTAGAGGAGGCTAGTAGTGGAAACTGGTCTACCATGTAGAAACAAGGTCATCGCGGGTCCTTGGTTTTGGTTCGGGTCATACCGTAGACAGATGACAGATTTAGTCAATCCAGTCCCAAAGAGAGACAAAAGCATGGCATGCCGTCATCATATTGATCTTCTTCACCTCAACAAGAACGAATGGAACGAAGATCGACAAGCCATTTATAATCTAAATCATCGTCTTAGCGAAAGAGAGGAATGTGCAAGCGTAATGCAAGCAGATCAGAGGAGGCTGTTTCAGAGCCCGGGGGGGCGTTAGGTTCGACTCGGTTGAAGCTGATACGCTCCGGCTCATCAAAGCGTCTCCTAGTCCCAAAATGATTGCCCCCCCAAGTGGCTGTCTTTCTTGACTCGCCCTCGTGTCTGCATGTTGGCATCTCCTTTTCCTTTCTTTTCTGCTTTCTTTCTTGGGATTGTTAAGAACCAGACGAGAAAAGGAGGCCTTGTCATCATCAATTAGACTTGTCTTCATTAGCGGACTGTTAATCTCGTCTCTGATAATTTTCCTTCTCTTCCCCTCCCCCTTTTCTGAATATCTCCCCCCGCATTCTTTTGCTTGTCGAACTTGGGTGCGGGGCGTTGACCAGCTCGATTGAACACATTCACTTGAGTCGACTCTGGTTACAATCGTCTAAACAGTCGAGGTCAGAGGAAAGCGAGCAGAAGTACTATCGAAGCGCGTTTCTGAACTACAGTCGCATGCGATCATGGCGAGCGACCAAGGGAAAAAGCCTGCTGTGCTGATTGTTGGAGGATTAGGTATGCGCGATACGATCTCGGGATTTATGCGAGGAGAAGGGGAAGAGAAAAGCAAGGATTACTGACTCATAACTCGTAAACGCTCTAGGATTCATCGGTCGTCATCTAGCTCTGTATATTCACGAAAACAACCTCGCATCGGAGGTCCGACTTGTGGATAAGGTCCTCCCTCAGCTGGCCTGGTTGGCCCCCGAGTTCGAGGAGGCATGCTCTAAAGACAAGTTCGTTCAAGCAGACGCTAGTCGGGAACGTGAGTGACTCCTTCATAGCCATATTCACTCTGAATTGCTGCTGACGGTCGTCTGATCCGGTGTAAAGAGCACTTCCCGCGGATATTTGACCGTGCAAACGGAGAACAATTCGACTATGTGATCAACTGCGGTGGTGAGACACGGCACTCTCAGCCAGATGACGTGTACGAACTACGAAGTTACAATCTCACGGTGGCATTGGGTCGTGAAGTCGCTCGTCGAGGCATCCGTTCCTTCGTCGAGTGCTCAACCGCTCACGTGTACAAGCCCGGCTCTTCCCCTCGAAAAGAGAACGACAAGCTCGAGCCCTGGCACCGTCTTGCCAAATGGAAGATGAAGGCTTCGGAGGAGCTGGAGAAGATTCCAGGTCTCAACTACTGTCTGTTGCGACTTCCACACGTTTACGGTGAATACGACTCGGGCTATTTCGCCATGGCTATCTGCCTGGCGCGGGTACACCTGGATATGGAAACGGACCTTCAACTTCTCTACACCAAGAACCTGAAGACTAACACGCTCCACGTAAAAGACGCAGCCAGCGCTCTGTGGAAGGCGGCCGAGTGGAGGGCGGCCACCGTTGACCCCTCCGCCCCGATTGCATTCAACGTCGTCGACCACGGCGACACGCGCCAGGAACAGGTCGCGGAGGCCTTGTCCACTGTCTTTGGGCTTAAATACTCGTTCCTCGGATCGCTGGCATCTCAACTCGCCAAGTTGAACCTGGACGATGTTGTCGATGACATGAATGAGGTGAGTTTGCAGGGCTGGGCTGAGCTGCTGGAGAAAAAGGGCATCACACGTCCCGGGCCGATCAGCCCGTTCCTCGAGAAAGATGTCATCAAGGACCTGGATATGTCGATTGATGGCTCCTTGTTCGAAACAACCACCGGATGGAAGCCTACACGAGAACGTTTTGATGCGGACTCGGTCCGCGAAACGATCGACAGCTACAAACGTATGGGCTGGTGGCCATAGAGCCCGTTACCTGATTTCGACCAATTCGCCCAGCCTACAAAGCATCGCCGGGTCCGTCCGTCTAGACGAAGCGCGAACGAGCTCCCGCCTGCCATTGACCCCTTTTCTCTTCAAGACCACCTTGAATTCGACCCTGACTATCTTCTCTGTAATTTAATTTCGTCTTCTATTCTTCTTCTCAACCTTCAGCTCCGCAACCATCAACACCGGCATCTTCCTGATATCCTCTTCGTATCCACCTGCATACTGCATCATTTCCCTTTTCTTACTTCAGAGTGCTTCTTCTTCTGCTCATGACCCTCATGAACATGTAGACTCGGGTGTACATAATATTACATATGCACTTTGCAAATCTCGCGTCTGCTTCTTATCTGTACATTTTTGCTACTCTTCATTGTCGAACATGGCCAACTTGCTTCTTTGCCTGCCTGCATCGCACTCGGACCGAATCTCGCATTACTAGATGAGAAAATGTATAATAATGTTACTCGTTCCTTTGGTTTTCTTGTATTACCACAGCCTGCTGGATCTGAAGGAATGATCTATCATTCTTGAACGATATCAGATTGCTGGAATAGGTTCAACCAGCTGGGAAAACAGGTTACCAGCCTCTGAGAGCAGATGCAATCAAAAAAGCAGAGCTTCTAATCAAGAAGAAAGCGTTGCATGAACCCTAGCTAAATCTACCTATCGCCCAAAGCACATTGCTGGAGTGAGTAGGTCGATAGGCAGGACTTCCAAGCAAGCATTGTAGCAAGAAAAGGCTTCAAAATGGAATGTATGCTACGGAGACCTCCGTCTAGTCGCTATAAATAATGCTGAGACGTCAAAAGAAATTCATGAAGTAATACAACGTGGATCGACTGGAACGGCACTAAACGATGTCATCTAGAACTCCCAGTTTTCGTCGACTGACTTGATGGCCCATTCGAACTTCTCCCGCAAGGACTTGGAGAAGAACTTCTCGATGGGCACATTGAACTTCTTGCTGAACACGACCGTGAGACGAGGATCAATGTAATTCTAACAAATGTCAGTCGATATTCCGGCGCATCTCATGATCATGGGGTAGAGGATGGGCGACTCACGATTTTCGAAGTTCCCAAAGCGACTTCCTTGTTTTCTTCCTTGTCCTGAGCTTGGAGCTCCATTGTCTCAATGCGCTCTTCCAACTTCTTGATGGATGCTTCGAGCCTTTCGACACTCGGGCTCTTGCCCTCAACTTCGACTTTGCCCGTCTTATTTTCTTTCTTGAACTTGCTCTCCATCTCCTTGACCACTTCGAGCCGGCTTTCGAGCTCGCTGGCTTTCATTTCCTTTTCTCCTTCCGCAGCAAGCTTTTCATTCTCCTTCTCAAACTTCTTCTTAATCTTCTGTCGCTGCTCTTCGATTAGGAAGGCTTGGTGCTCCTTCACCCATTCCATATCAATGTCCTCGTCCAGCTCGAAGAACTTGGCGCCCTTCTTCTTCTTGAGACTAGGGTCCAAGTCAAGCATCTGTTGCTTCAATCGCCATCTTTGGTAACGGAGTCCCTTGATCTGATCGCAACCTTGAGATTAGCAATCATCATTATGAACATCTCAAAGTACAGACTTACACGCTCGCTCATCTTCTCCATCTGGTTGGCATGTGATGCGGTAACAGTCCGCTTGTGATTGCAGAGGATGGCGACTCTGCGGTTCGCGTCGTTGTATGCCTTGACTTTCTCTGCGATATTGCCTGTTGCCTTCATGTCCTTAAGGAGCGTGGCCATAGTGTACGAAGCGTTGTACGTACGGAACACCTTGGCGGTCAATCCGGACATGTAATTCGAAAGGTGTTTGTTCAGGGCAGATGTCTTGCAAAGTTAGCATCTTCATCATCATCACGAAAAGACCGAGTTGAGCACACACCGTTAATCTATCGAAGATCTCATCTCCCTCCCTCTTGGGGGATTTCTTGAAGATCTTCAGGTTCTTGAATACCTGAGGATCGACCTCAACTTCGTCGTAGAATCGAATACTGTCCTTACCCAGAAAATCGAAGATAACTTTGTTGGGGGGCTTGAGAGTGACGTTCTCATATTTCAGAGAGCAGCATCCGACAGTTTCAGCCTCGTCCTCACCCTTCTCATTACCCGCACGAAGAGCAAACTGGTCAATGAGATAGACAGCTGTTGCCTTCTGCCGCTCAACCATCAGCTCGTGTTTCAAGCTCTTTTGATAGTCCTTGCGGATGCGGTCGATATGCTTCTTGAGTTCGCGCGCCTTCTCGAATTTTTTGTAGTCGCTCTGGCCCTTGACATCAGAGTTGGCAGCAAGCATCACATACTTGTAATTGCCGTTGATGTTCTCCTGCCACATAGCGAGCCATGTTCCTTCTTGATCGTGCTTGACTTCCTTCCAGCGATGACCTTCAGGTGGCGGAGGAACAGGTGCATCTTTTCCGATGTTGATCGTGATCTGCTCTGGCTGGACTCTTGCCTTCACACGACCAGTCTTAGGATGTTCACCACGGCCACGGAACAGCGCCGGCGGTTCAACTCTGAAATTACCGACCTTCTGCTTGCGACCGTCCCAGAGACAGTACATATATGGCGCTTCGGCAGCATCTTTCTCAGCCTTGAGACGCTTCTTCTCAGCCGGAGGGAGATTCTTCTTCTCAATTCGTTTGGCCTCGTAGTAAGCAAAGATCGGCTGGAAATCGCATTTGGAAAACTCCTTGATCTCGATTTTGTTGCCCTTGGGATCCTTCGCTCCACCTGTCTTTTTCAAGACTTCTTTGAAATCCCCAAAGAAGTTCTTCTGGAAGACTGGATTTTCCACATGTTGAGTCGCGTTCAGCATGCTACCGAAAAATCCTGCCACTTCTTCGGCTTCGGGGTGGAGAGTGACCGGAACGCCGTCATATTTCATCTTGACATCGTTTGGTAGAGGTTCGTAGGGAGGAGGGAAGACAACACCGTTGTGTTCGAGGGTCGTCCACTTGATAGTCCCGTCACCCTTGGTCGGATCCTCCCACCATCTGTACTCTTCCTCCTCTTCTTCACCTTCTTCAGCTTCTGTGCTTTCTTCCTTCTTGACAGGTGTCGCCTTCGCTTTCCCGTGTCTGGCAGAAGCTGCCGGCTCTTTGGTTGTCTTTTTGACTGCCGGTTTCTTCTCATCGATAGGTTCCTTCTTCACGCCATTAGCCTGTTTCTTCTTGCCGGCAGCTGTCGCCTTTGCAGCCTGTGATGCTTCGCTCTTTCGGCTGGCCTTGGCGTCCTTTTCTGCCTTCTGCTGAATTTTCTTCTTTTGGGACACGAGCTTTCGCTCGATTGGAACGTCGGAGTCGGATTCCTCGTCACCGACAGCGGTTTCGGAAGCCTTGGGGAGCTTCCTTCCATTGAGTGCTAGAGGCACATCTTCGTCGGTCTCAGGATCTTCGTGCTTAACGGACGTGCGACGGCGCTTGCTCTGTCGAACGGTCAGACGCTGAAACCAAAAAGCAACAAAAGCGTCGCAACTAAGGAAAACGAGGGAGACGGCGTAAAGAGGTTCGGCGTACCAAGGGCTGATCTTCGTCCTCGCTGCTCTCCGGCTCCGCATAGGATTTCCTTTGGCCAACACTTGTCCGCGCCTTCCTCTTGCCTGCAATACCAGTATTGGCATCCGAAACATCCTGCATATCAACATCTCCCGCACTTTTGACAGGCCCAAAGCGAAGAGAAACGCCAGGTTCGACATGACCGTTGGTCACAGGTGTATCCTCCATTTTCACGTCCGTAGAGGTAGCTGAGGTCCCTTGAAAAGTCAGATTGAGTTGAATGACGGTATAGAGTGAGCAGTATGAGGAAGTAAATCAAAGTGAGAAATGAGAGGAAGTAGGGTGGTGCGAAGGGCTGCGAAGAGCCAACACCGTCCCTGTGACGCCACGGTGAAGAGAACTCACCTGAGGAACGACCATTTGCTCTAACGAGCGGAGTATCATCTTCCGAGGAGCTCATGATTGCGAGTCGCTGAGTAGCAAACTGTCGGTCTGAGGACCGAAGATGCAGGTAAACACGGGGCGGAGAGAGACTCGACACTGGCCGTCTGCCAAGTCTGCAGAACAGAGACGGCGCTTGACCAAATGATGAGGTCAATGAGACCTTGAACGATGAATATGCGAGGAATGAAAGGATTTTGAGGGGAGAATATTGTACAATGTCAAAGGCTTGAGAGAAAGGAGAAGTCGGACAAGCGCAACAGGGAGGGAAACACAGAGAAAAGGTTGAGGGAAGAGAGAGCGCAGAGAAGGAATGGAATGGAACCTGGAAAACGGGGCCTGAGGCCGCTGCCGATGATTCTCACCCGGACCACTCGTGTTGCGAGTTTACATTTTATGCCTGAGGCTATTTAAGTCATGTGACTCTTCGGTCAGGAATCCCTCACCTTGTTGATCCCTGTACCTCGAGGTATGCCTGAGTGCCTTATGGCCGGGAATTTGGGGGCTTGATTACGTCACGTGAGAGGCATACTCTGTGTGTGTGCTGCGCTTTAGGTCTGTCTGGCTACCCGCACAGAATTACTGTCATAGGTTTAGTGCGGCTGGATTCCCGTCCTCCCGGCTGTCGGAAGAACGAACAGAAACAGGAGTCGAACCTCAAAAGTGAACGACTTCTCTTCCCGCTATAGCATAGGTTTCTCATCACCTGCCCTCGATTGACCTCGCGGCACTCCCTCCGCTCTTTATTTTCGGCCAGGTCAATATCACTTAACGTCCGCCATGTTTTCTCGTGCTGTTCGTCCGGCCGTTCGGGCTGGCAGTGCCACTCTGACCCGGTGAGTTCCTCTTCCGGACGTCCATAATCCGATCATACAAACGCTCCCCTTCCTCCCCCAAACGTCAATCGATTATCTGGTCAGCCGTATATGAGAGAGCGATGGAATTGGAGGCGAATTGTGGTATTGAAATTGGTGAATACGAGATGCTGATATTCTTGGAAGCACTGCGCCCCCCAACGCCGCCAACTTCGCGACTCTGCGTGAAATCGAGGGCCGTCTGAAGTCCATCAAGAACATTGAGAAGATCACCAATACGATGAAGATCGTTGCCTCTACCCGTCTTACCCGCGCGCAGAAGGCTATGGATGAGTCTCGTGTCTACGGTCAGACGTCCAACCAGGTCTTCGAGAACGCCGAAACCAAGCCCCTCGAGGACAAGAAGACCCTGCTCGTCGTTGCCAGCTCTGACAAGGGTCTTTGCGGTGGTATCCACTCCGGTCTCAGCAAGGCTACTCGTCGTATACTCCAGCAGGACCCCAACGCCGACCTGGTCGTCCTCGGAGAGAAGGCCAAGGCTCAGCTGTCCAGATCCAACGCCGATAAGCTCGTCATGAGCTTCGCCAACGTCTGCAAGGACATCCCTACTTTCGCTGACGCTCAGGTCATTGCCGATCAGATTGCTCAGCTGCCCACCGACTATGCTAGCGTTAAGATCATCTACAACAAGTTCATCAACGCTCAGAGCTACGAGGCCAGCACCGTTGAGGCTTACTCCGAGGAGGCTATCACCAAGTCCGGTCAGTAACTTTGTCAAGTCTTTCACTGGAGTCATAGTGCTGATTTTTCTCCACTAGCCAACCTTGCCACCTTCGAGGTTGATGACTCTGTCCTGGCCAACCTCCGTGAATATGCTCTTGCCAACAGCCTGTACTGGGCTCTGGCTGAAGGCCACGCTTGTGAGATTTCGGTAAGCGCTTGAGATTCTAATAAGAATAGAAGCCATCGCTAACGCATAGTCAGGCTCGTCGTAACGCCATGGAGAACGCCTCGAAGAACGCTGGTGAAATGATCAACAAGTAAATGCCCTTATTGTTAAGACCTGAACCCTTAGACTAACAGTTTTCTAGGTTCCAGATTCTGTACAACCGTCAGCGTCAAGCCGCCATTACCGGTGAACTGGTCGAGATTATCACTGGTGCCACTGCCAGTGAGGACATGTAAAAGCTTTCATAAAGCTTTTGTTGGAAGGAGTCTCCATATGTGTAGACTTACTCATCAATACCTAGACTCTTCATCCGCCTGTAAAATCAGTCTCAATCTAACTTTCTTTTGTGCATTCTGACATTCATCTAACGCATGCTGCCTAATGCAACAATTGCACTCATGATTAAGATATCCTATATTCGATATCCACTTTGCTATGAACATCTTTCCGTGCTCTACATGGGATGAGTATTAACTGGACTGTCTCAGGCCTTTTACGCTCTGACATCATGAACATTTCTTACACATTCAGGTCAAACAAATTCGCTGACTGATGATGTCGTCGTACTTCCTCGTTTGGACTAGAGGAGACGCCCACGCTCAATTCACACTCTCTCCGTTTGCTCTCTTCAAATTCCGAAATCCTTTCTTCCCCTTTCAAAAACCCTTTCCTGACTATTACACTCCAGCAATTGCTACTCTGGCTTCTTTCTTGACTTGGACTCATCTCAATTCTGAAGGATTGTGCGTATCTACAGGCCTCCTCTTTCCCTAGAAGGCCCGCAAACGAGGTTGTGTTGTTGTTTGTTATTTGTTATTGATTCATACCCCTTCAACTCCAGCTCCTGTTGATCCAGCGTTCTGTAACATCATTTTCAACACAAAAGAAGGTGTGACTTGATCGCTCTGTGGTGAAAGGCTGATGAGGATCAACGCCTCGAGCCACGATGTCTCACATTACCATTGCGAACTGCTATGAGGTTCTAGGCATCAAGTCAGATGCAACCATCAAGGACATCAATACAGCTTACAAGAAGCTTGCTCTGAAGCATCATCCAGACAAGACAGGCGGCGATGAGAGCTCCCATATCGAATTCCAGAAGGTACAAGCCCCGCCAGCAAGGATACCGAGAACTCAAAGCAGTCATGCTAACCAGACCCGACCTTCAGATTCAGCAGGCTGTGGAAATCCTTCGCGATCCGTCCCGCCGCAAGAAACATGATCTGGAACTCGTCAAGCTGGGAAAGATATCAGTGCATGCAACCAGTGCAGGTGCTTCCCACTGGTCGGCTTCCGCGTTCAAGAGGTACGATGAGAACAGTCGCTACATGTACAGCTATGAGCAAAGTGTACATGTGAGCCCTCAGAATCAGGAATCTAAAGAGGATATGCAATGGGTTGATCAGATGCTCAAGGCGGAAAAGGATTTCAGAAAGGAACTTGCCAGGCAGCGGGAGATGGACCAGATGCGTGCTCAGGCGGCGGCCGAGATGGCAGGACAAGAGGCGCAAAGTGCATGGGAAGACCACCCGATTGAACCTTTCGAACAGGACGCTCATACCGAGGATGTTCCCGAAGAAGATCCTGACTATTGGGACTTTTACACTGAGAGTAATAGCCGGAAGGAGCAAGACATCTGGGATAAGTGTGCACAAAGGGCTCCCCAGACTAGGGACAGAGAGGAAGAAATTTATCAGGAAATTTATGAGGGGGTTGAGGAACATGAAGTGTTTTGTGAGGAGTTTGAGGAACAAGGGGTCTATGATGAGGAGGAGGAGGAGGAAGAAGAGGAGGAAGAGGAAGAGGAAGAGCAACAAGACATCTATGAGGAGGAAGTTGAGGGCCATCCGGAGCACTATGAAGGAGCCTATCACGGGGAAGAGTACTATGAGGACGAAGAGCAACAAGAGCTCTACGAGGAGGAAGAGGACTTCGACGAATATTCCTTCTGCCCTGACGATCAACTCTCTGAGTATATTCCGTCTGCCTGTGAGTCCGACCTGGACTACGCTACTGCACGAAGCAGTGGCTCTGAATTCAAGTCTCGCTTTCATATGGAGAGCATTTCTGCGGCATGTGCTGACCTGCACGACAATAAGTCTACTAGCCAGGACGAGGCACAGAAAGCAGACGACGACACGGCCACATTCTACGAGTTCAGCGAGGCAGGCTCGTCCCACAAATTCTACCATACCAAGTCCCACCTTTCGGAGGCTGCAAGTGAGAACGAACAACAGTCCGAGGATCTCAACAAAAACGACAGTGCCAATCGATCAACCCTCCACAATGCCCTATCCTCTCCCTTCGTCCCATACTTTCAAAAGAAGCTTGATGATCCCAGTGGTCGCTACACTGAGGAGGACCTTCGCGTTGAACTTCAAGGTATTGTCATGGAGACCTTCTGCGGCTGGCTCGAAAATATCCGTCTTACCGTTCCTGATGCAGAGATCCCGAGAACAGGCAACGATCCACAGCAGTGCCGCCACCTTGGGTACTGGATCAAGCACTTTGAGCGTCCCGAATGTGAGGTCTGTCATCGGTGGATGCCAATCTACACGCTCATGTGCCCGGGCTGTGGCATTCAGGCCTGTGTGGGTTGTAAGTTTCAGTATGAGGAGCAGTGAGGTTTCTCATCTCTCAAAGCCTTCTGTTATTTTCTCTGTCTTCAACCCTTCTGTTATTTTCTCTGGTATGTGGTGCTCCACTTTGCGTCACGGTTGAATTTCTTGTTGACCACCTGCGCTGACTATCCTAGACAGTGGATGTTCGCTCCAGATCTGTCTTTTGAGCATGGCTATCGTTGGCTTGGTATCACCATTAGGGACGAATTGTTTAGGAGGAAGAGAGTTGAGTGCTTGCACGCCCGTAGTCTCGAGTACAAAGATTGGCCCTGGCAGTTGTTCACATGTACTCCATAGTTGACTTCTCAAAACTCTCAAAGACTATCTGCGTCGATAAAATAATCTGCATTCATCAAAGACTAGGATCCCACAATCGTTCTAAGGGATACCCATCCCATCTAGATCCCACAAGACAGGAAGATAATCCTTCTGTAGACATCATCAATCCATCAAGGACAATCGCAAAGGCATCCACTAAATCAACACCCCTCAAGCCTTCGCCTCAACATCATGAACCTCCGTCGCGGCAGGACTGGTCAACCGCGCCAGAGCCTCATCGAGGCCAATCTCCCGAGAGATCTCAGCCTGACGCTCATAGTCGGAGATGGCAGTGCCCTCGGAGCCGAAGATGACATCCATTTCCTCTGTAAGCTCGTTAGAACACATCCAACGGCATTTTGCGATAGACTGGCAGAATTAAGGAAGAAACTCAAACTCACCAAGAGACAACTGCTTCGTCTCGGGGACCAGGAAGGCAATGAACCCGGCCCCAAGGAAGGTGATAATGCCGAAGAAGATGTACGTCCCGTACCTGATATTCTGGAGCATATCGGGGGTGACCTGGCCGACGATGAAGTTGTTCATCCAGTCTGGCATGCTGCGTTAGAGCCGAGATATAATTGATACCAGAGAAGGAAGTGACTTACTCGCCGAAGCACCCAGCGCCGTGCCCTTTGCGCGAACACTGAGCGGCCAAATCTCAGCGATGATGATCCAGGCGCATGGTCCTAGCTCAATCGTCAGTAGTTGAATTTTGGGCAACGGAGATGGAAAGAAGCTTACCCCATGAGTAACCGAAGTGGATGACGAACAACCATACCATGGCGACGGCGGCCCATCCGGCAGCTTTGTGCGTTTCCCATTGGTTTTCGTTCTCGGCGAATATACCCGCGATGATGAAGTGGCAGGCTGCCATTCCGATGGCGCCGACAACTAGGACGGGTTTGCGTCCGAGTTTGTCGATCCAGATAACAGCTGGGATCTGTAATCGTGAGTGATTTCTTCTTTGAGCAGGTGTTTGGGATATGGCTTACTGTTGCGATGAACATGACTATACCGACTACACCGGTGGCCAAGAGCGAGGTGGTGTTGCTGCTCATACCGAGCTGTTTAAAGATCGAGGGCGCGTAATAGAGCACTGCGTTGATTCCTGTCCATTGCTATATCCGTTGGTTAGGCACGATGCTCACTCGAGCAGGTTTTACATGCTTACCTGGAAAGTCATGGTGACTATGAAAGTTAGCTTGCAAGGCACTCTAACAGTTGGCGTTGCGACATACCTGTAGCTACCATGACACGCCTGAACATCGGCCAAGTAGTGAAAAGGCTAGCAAATCCCGCAGCCTCCAGCTTGATATAGCTCCATGTGTTTGTTCGTTCCAGGTGAGGAAACTTCTCCTTCTCCGTCCGTTTTTCGAAAAGACTCTGGGCTTTGATCTCGAGGAATTCAAGTTGCAGAAGTGGATCGTCGACAGGCAGGCCGCGAAGACTGGTGAGGACCTTTTTGGCTTCGTCTTCTCGGTCATGATGAACGAGCCAACGGGGCGAGAATGGCATAAAGATCATGCCTGCTCCAAGAATGACGGCCGGCACCAGCTGCAAGGCAAGTGGTAGGAGCCACGCGGCATCTTTCTGAGTAGGGCCCGTGCCGCCAATATGATTTGTTCCGTAATTGATCCTATACTCGTCAGGAAAGAAAGTTGTTGGTAGAAGATATGAACCGACCAGAAAGAAACCTGCGAGAACATCGTTAATTTTGGTGTCCGAGAAGGATCATGAAGGTTCAATCATCATGCTTACCATGATTCCGAAAGTGATCGCGAGTTGCTGCAGAGCAACCAGAGAACCTCTGACTTCTGGTGGCGCGATCTGCTGTGCATTAGGCCAGATCAGTGTTGTCAAAAGGGGTTCGTCCATACCTCCGCATTGTACATTGGTACACTCATGGAGAGACTAGAAAACCGCATTGTCAGCACCTGCGATTTGGATGCAAGACTTCATTGGCAACTATACATACCTTCCTACTCCCATACCAGTGATAAAACGGCCACCAAGGATGTGCGATGAATTCCCACCCTTGGCGGCAGCTGTTGTCTGGATCACGACTCCAATGCAGAAGACGCCGACATTCGCCAGGATGGTATACTTGCGGGAGATTCTTTCGCAAAGGATACCGGAATATAATGCACCGAACCAAGCACCGAGCTCGAGAATGGCTATAGCAGCTCTTAGTCAATCGTTGTATCAAGTATGGAAAAGCCTCCCGTACCGGTCAGCCAGCCTTTCTTCGTTTGATTGGTAACAGCGTCGCCCATCTGGTCGAGACGTGTCAGTGGTAGTCAAGTTGGCAGTAGGAAGGGAACCCGTACATGCTGTTCGAATGAATACATCGTCACTGTGGTGTGAATCAGTATGGCAAATTATGCTGAATATGGCAATTCAGCAACTCACAGACGCCAGAGAAAACACCCTATTCCACAGAAGGTGGAACGTCAGCCTTGCCTACAGACTTCTCGTGTCTAATGTTCCCGACTCACCTGATTATAACCGTACAAAAGCCTTTTGCACAATCAGCCCAACCTGCAGAATCAGAAGTATTTAAGGGAAATAACATACCCTCCCAGGCACGCAAACAAGGCAATACCGAAGACCTTCCGATTCTGAACCAACCCTGCCATACCAGAGGAGGCCTTAAGAGAAGCTTTGCGCATCTGCGCGGCAGCGTCCATTGCTGCGGTTGAATCGACGGCACCACCCATGATCGTTGCAGTCGTCTGTCTCTTCGAAAGCCAGGTACGTAAAGAGAAAAGGAAAAACAAACGACAAGCTGACAGGGCGAGATCGACGTATATATCCCAAAACTGCCATCATTTTGGCTATATTATTCACCCGCGCCATGGCCAGTAACTAGCCGTGCATGTTCCCCCATGTGCTACTTTCCAATGATGACTAGGCGTGGCGTCGCCGAGTCAGAGCCGGGATAAAAGCGCAGGGAGTCGAGATTTGGAGAAAGTCCGATTCGAGGCACTGGACTGGTGATCACTAGGAATCATGAGACAACTCATGAGCTCTTGACAGGACACTGCCGCCAGCCCGCCAATAGTCTACTGCGGACAAAAGCCGGGGTGAGTTCCGGCTGAATGTCCGGATAAAACGTGAGAATAAAGCCTGAGCGGGACTGACCGTGATCGAGGGGGAGCATGACAATGTAACCTGGGGTTCCTCTGCTTACAAGCCTTACAGAGTATTGCTTACCTTAGTGCTTCACGGCCGAGACAGGCTGACAGCTCAAGACTTTACGGCCAAAGCTTGGGCCTTGGGTGGAAATCGAATAAGGTATTTCCGGTGGCTCGAGAGAGTTGACAAATCCATGGAAACTATTCCGGCTGTTTGACGGTTAGACTCAAAGAAGCTTGTTTCGGCATGCTGCGGAGACGTGGAGTGCGGAGAAAGGAGCGGAGTGTCGTTCCCCAACAATGACTCTGCAGCATCTCCAGCCTCACCCATTTGGAGAACAACGAGAGTAAACAGTCGGTTTATGTCCGAGTTGACTTTCAATTAAATTCTTGCGTAAGATAAAAGCATGCATGCTGAAAAACAGACGTAAGCTCAATGAAATGGCTAATATACACTCTATCATTATTCGTCAGTCCAATGCAACCAACCCATATCCATCTATATGAGAGACCACATAACGCCCTTGCCACAGAAAGAGTAGAATAAAAGACATTATAGTGTAGGCGCTCTCTTGAGCCCAACACAGTATCGCACAAACAAAGTATCAATAAAATGCCCATGCCGGATTCCAGGTGGTCGTTTCCTTTCAAACTCATCAATGGCTTCCTGGACACTGAAGCCTAACCGTTCAATCAAGTAGCTGGCAATTAAGAAGCCGGTACGATTAAAACCATAATGACAGTGCACTCCAACCACAGGCCTTGGACCGTCAGTGTTACCGGACTTCTTCATCTTTTCGGTGATCTCGTTCTGAAGTCGATCTACCAGAGCAATGAAATCCCGGACCTCGTCAGCTGTCGGCGGGATCTTCGATACTGTGGGGTGCTTCTGGTAATGGATGCCTCCCTTTTCCAGAGACGCAGGGTTATATACCGGGTTCTCGTAGCTGATGTCAATGACCGCGTGAATTTGGTCGCGGTAATTCTGCGAGAAGAGCACAGGATTGTGTTCTTCATCCACCTCTCTCAGCATCTTGAGCGCGACAAAGGTGTTCGCAATTCGTTGAGACACCGGAGTGACTTTCTTCCATTTGGCGAGGTTTTTAACATCCCACTTGCCAGAAGTGTTCATGTACTGCAACTGCCATCCAAGACTCAGGCGTTCGTCAACGTGTTGCGAGAGAAAATCTTGGATGATCCCCGCCAGGGTGCGATATGTCGCACGATCATAAAGAAGAGCATGGGATGCTGGCGCAGGAAGAATGACGGTCTTGACGGCACGTTTCTTTTCACCCGACGCTCGACGATCATCGATTAGAGTCTTCTCACTTGTTTGTACTTCAAGACCATATTCCTCTTCATGTGCAAGACGATCATACGCCGCTGAAACCGTATCATGAGTCTCGGACGCATCGGGGATAATGGCGCCCCCATCGGCCCCTACATCGGCATTGGGTCCAAGTTCACCGAAGAATTTGAGAAGCTTTTGGAGTTCCGCAGGCTTAGTTACCGCATCAGACTCACCAGCAACAAGGAGAACAGATGTCTTGACTCCTGCCCAAACCTCTTCTCCTGGAATACCTCCAATCGCCTTGCCGTCCTTAGTATATCTGGGGAGCGTCCCCCAGGCCATACGCCTCCAAACAGGAGTCTTGCTCTGTTTGTTGTAGCGCACCTGAAGCTCCCTCGTATCAGGATCTGCATCGGTGCCGACTAATCGGTTGACACTCGCACTGTGAAGACCGCCACGTCGGTCCCAATAGCGCCACATATCAAAGATACTTTCCGGAATTCTGAGAAGGCGACGGAATGAGGCGACTTCAGCAGGAGTTGGGGGTGTTGCACGAGGGCAAATAGCGACGACTCCCAAAATATGTTGCTTCAGCTCTGACCCGATCGATGATGTGGATGATGCCAACAAAGCGGAAAGGGAGCACCCCAAGCTATGGCCAATCAAGACAACCTTCTGCCCGGCCTCCCGGTCGCGGTGTCGTTCAATGGCTGTGAAAAGTAATTCCGCCAACGCTTCGACCGTATAAGCGTCCCAATCCGTGGGAGCAAACGTCGATAGTCCGCACCCAGGTAGGTCAATCCCAAAACACGGACCAACATTAGCTAAGCTCGATAGCAAAAGACTGAACTGAGCCAATGAGCCGCCCAAGCCGTGTACGAAAACCAGCAAAGGTATTGGTGTCGGCTTGGTTGGAAGCTTGTCCATATGTGGATGTGGACTGAAGAATGTTCTGATGGATGGATACGTGGCGATGGATGTCGAATAAGAGAGGTAGGAAGAACGCTTCTTCAAAATACCTGGGTCTGTGGCGAGAGCTTGATGGATTGTCAGCAGGGAACATTACCATACATGGTGAGTGAAAAACAAACCGTCCGCTGACTGCTCGTGGTGTTTGTGCGTCACCTTTTCCTGAGGCAAAGAAGCGTCCGTGCCGTGATGGAGTGAGCCACTGCTGTCATAATCCTCCTCTTCAGAGGAAGTTGTGGTCCCTGGAGACGTTTTCGACTCATCATTCTGAATTGCACGGCGGAGGCGCTTGCGGCCAGATGACCGCTTGGAGCCCCTGCGCCGCAGCAAAGAAGAAAGGAAACCGCAGCCAGCCATGGTGATGATACAAGTGGTCAGGAAAACAACCTTCCCCCGATTTACTGTTCCATCCTGATCAAGGATTTGCAAGTTGCGAGTGAAGGAAAGGAGAGCTGTGGAATTCGAGAAAGTAGCGCAGGCCGACTCCCAGAGCTGTAGAGCAGCGCCAATATTCGAGAGACCAGAATGGGAGGGGGTTGAGGACAAAGTAGCACCAGTAGAGCCCATAGCGAGTGAGAGTGCACGGCAGAGATAAATATACCTTGGGTCAGAAGCGCTGTCGATCGGGCCCAGATGCGCAAGTCCAGAGATCCCCCTGCCCTTGGGGGCTCATGCAGTCATTCACCGACCTTCGAAGGCCCACAGTTACTCAGATCAAGCCGCTGAAAACGGGGCTCCCAACCAACTGGAACGACGTGGATGTGTTCTGGAATGCGATTTGGACGTCAAAAAGACGGAATACGGATCCTCCTGGGCGAATAGCCACTTGATGGATCAATAATGAGGCGATGAGGCGTCCGACCAGGAAGATTAGCGACGGAGCAGGAAGGATAGGACCGATCTATGTGCCTTGAAGTTCGCAAACTAGAACCATGAGGTAAGGGAAGTGGAGAGCGCTGGCGTTATCCCAAAGTGAGGGCGTTTGAAGAATTGGCCAATGATCACGGAGATTCCAACACGTTGACCTTTAAAGTATCCTTAGACGCACCGGATGGATATGACACCTCCACCGTTTGAGCCAAGAACAGCAGCGATGGATCTCCTGATTGCCTCAAGAGCCGGAACCTTGCTTGCCGTCAAACGCGGTGCGATTTGCGGAAAAAGCAAGCGCCGGATGGACTTTAAGGTATTAGGTAGTTATCTATCAGGTGGCATGTATCGTCCTTCTTAAGCACACTAGAAATACTGAATAGAGCGTCAGTAACGTAACAGTCCGTGCATATCACGCATAATATTGATACATTGTGAGGGGTGACAAAGTTCTGCGACAAAAAATTGCAACACACCTCGACGACTCCGGAAAGGATCCGACGTTGGCATACAGTAAACAAATGTTTCTTGATTTGCGAAAGACTGTCACAGTCCAGACTCCTTGCTTGTCCGGAATGCCGGGAATTCGATGTATGGAAAACTGATCGCCAGTGTGTCACCATTCACCAAAAGCAAAGCAGCGCCCCGGACGACTGCAGAATGTTTAGCCTGTTAGAGGGACGGGGCGAGCACCGTGGCGGTCGCAAAGGCGGCGGATGAATCATCCACTCTTCCGCCCACTCATGCCGTCAGCCTGCAGCCCGTGGCGGCACTAGTGGACTAGCAGCGATAGTAGTGCTTGGATTCCCCTTGATAATCGAGAGTTCGATCCATAGGTACTGGGTCATCTATCTACATTGGAGCTAGAACGCATGCTCATGACTTGCGATCATGATTTGCTCGATGTATAGGGGTCACGAGAGCACGAGCTCGGAAGTTGAGACAACTTGGGGAGTCAGGAGAAACAGACATTCCCTGTTGCCTAACACAGACCATTTCACAACACGTATCTGGATAACTGTGCTTGTTGCAAGCATCATAAATGGCTGAAGCATTACACCAGGCTTTCGAAACCATGACAATAAATGTCTCAGTTAAGATTATCTCCGAATGCTGAATGTTCCTGTACAAAGTACGTAGCTTAGGGATCGCCTAGAATAGATCCGTCATCGCACCATGAGAGGCATCCCCAACCAATCTTGCATACTTGGCGAGCACACCGCGTGTGACATGAGGCGCTGGGGGCTTCCACTCTTTCAGTCGCTGCTGAATTTCCTCATCTGAGACGTCCATGTTTATTGTGTTGGTTTCCGCGTCGATGGTAATCACATCGTCGTCGCGAACAATGGCAATGGGCCCTCCGGCCGCAGCTTCAGGGACGATATGACCCACTATGAATCCATGACTAGCCCCTGAATATCTTCCATCTGTGATCAGCGCCACGTTGTTGAGCTTAGCTCCCATCAGGGCCGCACTCGCTTTGAGCTGCTCCGGCATGCCTGGCCCGCCCTTGGGTCCTTCGTAGCGGACGATGAGCACCAGGTTCTCGCCTCGAGGAATTTTGCCTTGGGTCAGAGCATCGTTGAGCTGAGATTCTTTATCAAAGACACGTGCTTTGCCTGTGAACTTGGTGCCCTCCTTGCCAGTGATCTTGGCCACCGCTCCACCAGGCGCCAGGTTTCCACGCAGAATCTGCAGGTGGCCAGTCGGCTTGATTGGGTTGTCCAGTGGGCGGATGATAGCTTGGTCCTGAGGTAGAGATGGGAAAGACGCAACATTCTCGGCCAAGGTCTTGCCTGTGATCGTGGGGATGTCGCCGTCAAGAAGGCCCGCTGCGATCAGCAACTTCTGCACAGACGGAATCCCTCCAATATCGTACAGATCCGCCATGTAGTACTTCCCACTGGGGGCCAAATCAGCAATGAACGGGATCTTGTTGCTGACCCGTTGTATATCATCCAGGGTCAGATTCACATCAGCCGTTCGAGCCATGGCAAGGAAGTGCAAGACGCCATTGGTACTTCCTCCCAGAGCCATCGTCATGACCAGCGCATTCTCGAAGGAACGCTTGGTCAACAGATCCCGAGGCTTAATGTTCCTCTCCATGCAGATCTTGATGGCTTCTGCCGCTTTAACACATTCTCGCATCTTCGAAGGCGACGTGGCAGGCGTCGATGATGATCCTGGCAGTGAAAGGCCCATGGACTCGATCGCCGTGGCCATTGTGTTTGCAGTGAACATGCCTGCACACGCGCCCGCACTGGGACAAGCATGTCTCTCAAGGTCGTCCATAATCTCGTCCTTGGATTTACTGGTATCGCCCCCATCGTCCGGTTGACGCAGAGTATCGTACGCATAAGCACCAGCCGCTTCAAAGCAAGTCGAGATATTGACGGGCTTTCGCAGCAGGTCAGAGTATCCAATCTGAATTGTTCCACCGTAAATCATAATCGAAGGCCGATTGTGTCTTGCCATACCCATCACAACTCCAGGCATATTCTTGTCGCATCCAGGGATGGCAATACAGGCGTCATGATACTGCGCACAAGTCACAGTCTCGACACTGTCGGCAATGATCTCACGCGACTGGAGAGAGAATCTCATGCCTGCAAGTACACGTCAGAAATGCATTCTCACGCAGACATTGTAGCACTGCTCCTCAATCTCCGAATCCACTCACCCTCACTACCCATTGTAATCGCATCTGAAACTCCAATGGTATTATACTGCCAACCGATCATGCCCTGATCCGTAACGGCCTTCTTCACCGTCTTGGCCAAGTCCAGCAGATGCATATTGCAAGGATTTCCTTCCCACCAGACACTGGCAATACCCACCTGTGGACTCTTGGCCATCGCATCGCGATCCGGAACTCCCGCTGCAAAAAGCATGGCCTATCCAGTCATACAAGAGCAGATTGTTAGCCCGCACAGTCCATAAACAGTTCAATGATGGTAACAAACCCGAGCACCAGGAAAGTCATGGCTCCGAGTGATATGAGAAGAATATCTGTTCAGCGCGGGCGTTCCATCTTCATGCTTTGCGTCGTCAGGAAGACTGGGGAAGCTGATATACTTGGCTTCGCCCTGGGTGTTGGACAAGGTAGAGTTGGAGGAGTCCATGGTGCGGTGGGAGAGCGTTGTATAGGTCAAGTACTCAGTCGATCGAAAGGTGTGGGGAAAAGTAGGGTAGGAGTATGTAACCTGTCTATGAAAGTAGAACCATGACAGCTATGCAAAAGCCCGAATATGATGTGCGGTTCAAATCCGAGCTGCAGTTGATTATCTGTGCCCCTCAACCCGAGGAGATCGGAGTTGGATCCTCCTCTCCGCTGGTGGGGTCGGCGAACACTCCGATGCGGGGTGGAATCAGTCAATCATCTGCAGCAGATTTAGGATCGGTTCTCGGGTACCTTTACCTAGGTAGCTTCTGTGGATAGCCTTTCATTTCAAAACCTCTGATTTGTTGGGTTGGATGCGCAGAAGCTGGCCCGGTAGGTTGACAGAGTGCAAACTAGCAATAGCATGCTCAAGACTTGAGCTGCCCGCCTCGTCATTCAAAACTGAATTGCGTATAAACATACGGGACAGTACAGACAATCTTCGCATTAGGCTTGGACAAATGATATATTTCTGGGTATCTGTCAATGATGAATGGGCCCTGTGTCAACTGACTGTTCCTCTGGAAGATTACGCACGCTGCCAGTCAGTTAACCAGCAGTGGCAGGTTATATACAGCCTGTGAGCTACCAGAAAGCTCACGAAAAAAGTTAGACAAAATCTATGATATGTATCACGCAGATTCCTTGACTGCTTCATCCAATTCGACCTGCTCTTCATCCACTGATTCCTTGTCTATTTTAGACCACTGGCCAGAGTGGTCCAATGCCTCGTCCTGACCGACTTCTTGCGAGGAACCCAACTCATCGGCAAGAGTTTTTGGTCCGGTATCCTCAGTAACTGCATCTTCATCCATAGCGAACCCCACAATTTTTCCGGAGGTTGTCGGAGGTCGAATTTCTTCCAGGACGTCGCCATTCCAGGGTTTGCACTTTATGACGATCTCGCCGCAACGCAGACAAACCCAGCCTTCTCCTTCCTCCCCTTCCACCTTTTGCACAATGCAAACAAAGCAGTATATGCAGCCGCAAGGGACCGCCTCGTAAGGATTTGTGATGTCTGTCTGTGCAGACCCGACGATACCCCCGGCCGACGCCGCAATGATATCGTTTTCCGAAGTGGAAGCAGGATTTTGGTCTTTGTAACAAATAGCACACGTTCGCTCTGGAAGGAACGCCAATTCTCCCCGCTTCTCTACTTCATCTTCATCGTCATCCCTCGATTTGATGGCGGATATTGTTTTCCGCCATGCTCTAGATAGCCACCGCCGCCAGCGACTGATTCCAACAAGGGGCAACAGGAAAAGAAGGAACTCAGTGAAGGCGTGCCATACGAGTTGCCGATTGAGGTATTCAAAAGACACTTCGCGAGAGGACTGAGCTGATGGAGGGGTAAGGCGTATGCGAAGGATTCGGTCGACTAACGTCCGGTATCGGCCGTTCACCAGGAAGACGAGGAATGAAACAAAAGCTGCGATCGAGTGCGTGATAGAGATAAAATCCGTGAGCCGAGCTAGCATTCGAACCTCCCGCGATGGCTCGTTCAGTCAGCAAAAGACTATAAGATTCCCAACAAACATGTCCGAGAGCATACCTCTTCATAACCGCCTTCTTGGCTAATCAACCATGACTCCCACTTCTCCCAGGCGTAGCGACCACCAACTGTGAGTAGCCCATATAGGCTCTTTTGCCATTTCGTAGGAGTAGAATGAACGGGCCCTTTGCTGCGACTGTCGACGTACCGCAGACCCTGAAGAGCAGCACCGTACGAGGCATTATGATCCCATATCGAGAGTTTGAAGAGGATTGCGCGGAGGGCGAATTGGATTTCGTGAGACCAGTCTTCCCGTAATTGAGGCTAGCATAACATCAAGATAATTAGTGATACTGAGACTGGCGATTGGGAATTACAGCGATATGAGCCATACCCCGAAGTACTTCAAAGCATCCCCAACCTGCCCCTTAAGCAGCCCCAGTAATTCTTCATCGAGGAGCTCGGCATCCACTTGACCAACACGGAAAGCAGGTCTGCTTCCTTCTCGCCCCTTGATGGAGTTCCATAATGAGAGACCGGATTGTGGGATTCTGTTCAACGGATATGGCAGTCGACTGAGCGCTGGATGATTCAGCGGCGATGCCCGCTGCTGTTCCGCCAGGCGGTTGCGAGCTTCGGCCTCGCGCAAGCGGCGTCGTTCTAAGACTCGTTCCTGAGCAGCGGCAAAATTTGTTGAGCTCATCGTACTTTCATCATGTGCGTATTTTAGGAAGGAGTAGGAAGGGAAGAGTGTAGGTTAATGGGGTACGTCGTAAATGCGTCGGTCGGTTCCCCAGACGGACAATATTGGGACCTGCCGAGGTTGAAATGGGGCACGTGACTTTATCGTCGAAATCGATCACTCCAGTTGCCAATTCATACGACAGTGACCTAAACATAACAGGACACTCCGCCATGGAGCCAACATTATTGTTAGGGAAGTATCCTTTTCATCACGCGAAGCAGTGAAGTGATTCTTCTTTTGAATTCTGAGGATCTCGGCTCCATCTTGAATCGATACTTTTATGTGCCCCCCGAATGACTATATTGCGAGGTTCTCTCACTCCTACGATGCATTTAACCTGCCATTCTCACCTACTTCTGCGTCTCCTCTGAATTCTACAAGAGACGAGTCCCAGTATGCTCAATTTCAGTCCGACACTTCTATTTTCTGGGCTCCTCAAAACAGGACCGAGAGACACATAAACCCGTTCACCGTCCATGAACTGCATGCCTCATTGACGTTGAGAGTCCACTAGTCTCGGAAATGCTGAGTAAACGGATGTTCTGTGACTTGACAGAGAAGCATAGACTACTACAAGCCTACGTGCAGACTAGCACGTACACTATACAGGCGCATCGAATTGAAGATATATAGTATTATGAGAAAGCAGTCGGATGAAACTTCCGACAAAGCTTGCTCGGAGTATGGAATAGCCCGGAGACACTTAGTTTCGTTGCCTTCTCTATCATTATTAGTTGCTCACACAGAGCAGTAAAATTGGGAGCAGCAATAGGCATACTCCGGATTACTCTTGCCGAGATGATAGTAGGGGCTCCATAAGGACCACAAGCCATACTACCTCACCACAAAATGGAAGCTTTTCTTGCCGTCTAAATAGTTTATTGGCAAACCCTTCTGCGGTTGCTCTCTAAGGCTGCAAGATATCCAACGGTTATGACCCTTATGTACTCTGTAGATACCTTGCAGTTCGTTGCTTTATCCTCTGAGGGATAACAATTCAAGCACGTGCTGGCTTCTGCCCCAGGATCAGTCTCCACTCGAACATGATCAGCCAGGCTAAGTCACGCTAAGCCTTACCCCAGTCATTTATTGACCAATGATTAGTATTGATTCAATTTCGGCCCCGCGTAACCAGGGTCCAGGTTCACTTGCGATGTCTTGAGAGTCTTGACTGTGCATTTAGTTTGATCGGTGGCTGTGGCCATTTCAATCAAGCATGTCCCATGTCGAAGGATCACCCCGGAAATTGCAAGTGCCATTATTATTATCGATTCAGGTATTTCGATCAGTGAATAGCCATCAACATTGGATTCTGTCTTTCTGCGTGTCGAATCAGACAAGCTCTGCTCACGCCGCGTGGTTACATCTAGTCGCTGGCACCTTCTACTTCTGGTTTCTCAATAGGTTATCATCCCTGGCCAGGATATCTCGTGGTTTTTGACGTAACAGGTTCCAACAACGTGCTGACCGCGTGTGGTAATTACTTTTTCGATTGCCTTGCCCACACATATAAAGCTGTCAGATCATCACCGTCTCCGAAATATTCTCCCTGTTGATCGTTGCCTCGTTGGTCTTTTCCTCCTACTTGAAAACCGGTCTTCAAGATGAAGCTTTTCATCGCAACTTTGCTTGCAACCGCCTCTTTGGGCTACGCCCAGACTGCTACTGAGCAGGAGCCTTCTCTTTCTGCGATAGAATCTGCTGCAGCCTCCATCCAGCCCTACTCTCCCGTTTCGAACGTTGAGGGTGTTGCATTCAATCGCTTCTTCCAAGTGTGGCTTGAAAATATCGTATGTATTAGCACTTACCAGTCAGAAAATCTCTGTTCCGAGCT
Organism: Aspergillus hiratsukae; assembly: GCA_014281905.1. Taxonomy (NCBI): domain Eukaryota; kingdom Fungi; phylum Ascomycota; class Eurotiomycetes; order Eurotiales; family Aspergillaceae; genus Aspergillus; species Aspergillus hiratsukae. Next base: position 105,476 of record JACBAD010002099.1, on the reverse strand, counting down.
GACCTCAGAAGAACTACGAGGATGCAGCGGCAGACCCGAACTTGAAATGGCTGGCCTCGCAAGGAATCCTGCTGTAGGTTCTCATATTGGTCGTTTCATCATGGCTTGAAACTAATTTACCCCGCAGCACCAATTTCTATGCAGTCACGCATCCTTCCGAGCCAAACTACTGCGCTGCTGCTGGAGGCGACACATTTGGCATGGACAATGACCTCTTCAATCAGATTCCGGCCAATGTTTCTACCGTTGCTGATCTTCTGGATACTAAGAACATTGCTTGGGGAGAGTATCAAGAGCACATACCTTACCCCGGATTCCAGGGTTTCAACTATTCCAACCAGGAGACTTTTGCCAATGACTATGTGCGCAAGCATAATCCATTGATCTTGTATGACTCTGTCATTGGGAACAGCACTCGTTTACGCCAGATCAAGAACTTCACCAGCTTTGAAGACGACCTGGCCAACGAGAAGCTTCCTCAATGGGCTTTTATCACTCCAAACATGACCAATGACGCCCATGACACCAACATTACCTTTGGAGCCAAATGGGAGAGAAGCTGGATTGCGCCCTTGCTCAACAACTCATACTTCATGAAGGGTACCCTGGTTCTGCTTACCTTCGATGAGGATGAGACTTATCCTAAGAGCAACAGGATCTTCAGTGTTCTTCTTGGTGGCGTTATTCCTGAGGAACTGAAGGGTACTCAGGACGATACTTTCTATACCCACTACTCAGTCATTGCTTCCGTGTCCGCCAACTGGGGCCTTCCTTCTTTGGGAAGATGGGATTGTGGCGCGAACATCCTTGAGATCGTGGCGAACAAGACGGGATATGTCAACTACGACGTTGACACAACCAATCTCCGCCTCAACGAGACCTACCCTGGTCCCTTGTCGTCGGGCGAATATTCGAAATACTCCCCTGTCTGGCCAATTCCCTTGACCAGTGGCAACTGCTCTGCTGGCCGTGGTATTTTGGACATTGTCAAGGAGACCTACGCCAACACGAAGCCAACATACAACTACACGAGCCCATTCCCATATGATACTGCGAGTGACTACAACACCAAGGTGACTGCCACCAAGAAGAGTGCCACCGGCACACACAATAGTTCTTCTTCTTCCTCTCCATCGGCTAGCTCCAACGCCGCTGTTTCCGCTGTCGCTCCTACAGCCGGTGTCTCTGGTCTGCTCTTGGGACTCGTTCTGAGCCTGCTTTAAGTGCCAATAGCATGATTCTACTCAAGTCGTGCTCTGGGCAAATACTGGAACGAGAACGAAAGCCGGACAACGGCCTAGCACAGGTGAATATGACCCTAGAAAGGGAGATCTGTAAATGTGTACCTATAAACTTAAAGATTGACGATCTTAACAATTTCAAAGATGGTTCCTTCTGCCTGCAGACCGTAACTACGAGTTCTGGCCCGACGTTTCCTTAGCTCCTAGAATGCTGTTTGAGACTCGGTTAGGGTTTTGATAGAAACAGCTTTAATACAATCTTTGAAGTATGACCAAAACGCCTACTCAGCCACGAAAGAAGGCATATTCAACCACGTAATATCAAGCAAGGCAACAAAATACATATGGCTTGTATGTCAGCAGATCAGATTCTCAATTATTGTCCATTTGGTAGGTTGTTCGACCTTTGCAATATCTTATATTGTGCCCCATAGATAATTGTACATATACATCATTAGGATTGGATCAATCTACCGAACAAGTCCTTCGCGAGTCATATCTTGGAAATTCAGAGTATCATCATCGCCAGGACGACGTTCCAGTCCGTTCTCAATGTATCTCCCAAACAAGTCCTTCCCGCTTCATTTCTTGGAGGTTCAACTATCTTCGTCCTCCGTGTATCTTCCGAACAAGTCCTTCCCGCTTCATTTCTTGAAGGTTCAGACTATCATCGTCACCAGGACGAAGTTCCGAGTCTATCCTCACCTTATCTTCGGGCCCTCCAGGCCCATTGAAATGACCGGCCTTTGAAATTCTGCCGCGGAATGAAAGTCAGTCATTAAACGGGTAACGGAATATCCTCTAGAGTCCTCGTCTCACCTGCCACGGTCATCTCGGCTGCCGCCCTCGTTTTCGGGAATTGGTTTACGATCGCTGCTGGACGCGCCAGCTTCTCTGCCGGTCTGGATGCCGGTATCCCCAAACTTCTTGTCGACCATTGCGTTCACACCGGACTCGACAGCTATATAAGGTTAGCCTCATGGCGAAGTAGGCATGGACTTGCAAAGCGGGGTGACATACTGGAATCGCTCTGACGTTCAAGACCCTGCTTGGCCTGGTAGGTGTTGAGATCTTTCTCTGCCTCGTGAGCGATTCTGAGATTGTTGTCGGTATCGGACATTCTGGCTAATTTCCGTAGTAGGTTATGCGAGAGGTGTAGAGTTGGATTGTAGATAGAGTAGGCGTGTGCTGCCGATGTTGCTGGCGATAAGAATGGTCAGTCCCAGCATAAAATACCTGGGAGCTGATGTCGTCCAGCACCAGGGAGCATTGCATCATACTACATCATGTCGATGTCACAGAACCCGCTGCCGAGACGAGCGCTCAGCTGCCTTCTGGTGGTTTATTGTCCTCATAGTACGCCAATTGCTTCAGTGAGCAATAACCTGGCCCAGTGATCTGGCCCACTTCTTTCCAGCAAGGCACTTGTGCGGTTCGGAGTTGGAAACTGGCCATGCGACAACGCATGGGTTGTCTGTTCATTTGGGAATGACTTCATAGTTTATCTGGATACTCGGGTTCTCAGCCCTAATTCAGCTTTCCAATACGGTCTAGCGCAGAGGGTCAAAACCTAGGGCTGAAGCGGAATGGATGAATGATACTCCGATGTTCCCGCCTTAGTGTTGCGGGGACTGGTACAGGAGGTAAGTAGAAAGTAGAAACATTGTACAAAGACAGCTTCGTGGTTGGCCCGTTCTGAGGTTTTTAGCTTCCTTTCAGTCGTTTTTCTTTTTGTCATCGCGCGTTCTGTACCTCATTTCCAAGGCGGTAAATCGAAGTACTTGACCGGTCCTGAATGTATGGCAAACTAGGTGCTTGAAGTTCCTATCCTGATCGTGATTTGGTTGAGACCTGCTATAATCGAAGTCAACAACGGTTCACTCTACCATCGCCAATAATGGCCCAGGTAGTTGAATTACCTGGCGAGACCAATCCGCTGAATCCTCAGAATCTCCTCCATGCGCTTGCACTCGCAGCCAGCTCGACACAGCAGCAGGTGCAAACCGGTACCAAGCAACTGCAACACTGGGAAAAGCATGAAAGTTACTTCACCCTGCTTCAGGTACGTCGGTATTTCCCTGGTTCGATTCCTTCGTTTCTCTTTTGGATACTTTCCCTCTTGGTATTGACTAAGTGCCTTCTCTCAGGATGTATTCCTAGATCAATCGTTGCCCATTGAAGTTCGGTACCTATCCATAATCCAGTTGAAGAACGGCATTGATAAGTATTGGCGGAAGACTGCGACAAAGTAGGTCTAGGGTCACTGATACGGATATGTCAAGCCGACAACTGACATTCTCAAAGTGCCATCAAAAAAGAAGAGAAAGAGCAGATAAAGGTGAGGGCCGTACAAGCTGGGGTAGTCGAACCGGCACCTCTGCTTGCCCTTCACAATGCCTTTATGATTGCTAAGATTATGCGTTACGAATTTCCTCAAGACTGGTCAGTGCTGTCTATTCTCCTCCAAGGAGGTTCGTATTTCTGATATTTGTCAGGCCAGATGGAATCTCAGCAATCATTGCCTACCTTCGCTCCTCTACCCAGCCCGGCGCCAACCCGTTGCAGTTACCGCGGACCCTCACAATACTACTGCAAATAATTAAGGAATTGTCAACAGCTCGACTCCAGAGAACGCGTGCGAACCTTCAGTCGGTGGCACCAGAGATCTTCCACCTTTTGGTCAATATTTACCTGGAGAAGGTGAACAAATGGACCGTGATTCTAGAGCAGGGCGGCGTCGATGAACCGGCATTACTGAACGAGGCTGAGCAAAGTCTTGTCTGCCTCAAGGTTCTTCGGCGTCTGATCATTGCAGGATTTGAGCACCCCAATCGTGATAAGGAGGCTCAGAACTTCTGGCTCCTGACCCACACCCATTTCAGTCGGTTCTTTGCTATCATCAACGGCTCCGTGCCTTTATCAGAGCAAGTTCAGAGGTCGATAGAGAAGCATCTGCTCAAGTTGTCCAAACTCCATGTCGAGATGGCAAAGGAACGGCCCGCAGCATTCGTCTTGCTGCCGGACAGCATCCCTCTTGTTCAATCTTACTGGACCCTTGTTGTCAAACTCGGAGAAAACTACAGCCAGCTGGGAGATGACGGTGACTCGGACGGCAAGACACTTATGGAAAAGGTGGGGCTCAGAGCCCTTCTCTTGATCAGGGCGTGTTCCAAAATGGCGTTCAATCCCGCTCAGACGTTCAAATATCAAACCCCGCAAGACAAAGAGGAGAAACAACGGTCTATTGAGCAAATAAAGTCGGAGCTTTTCAACCATGAATTCGTTGTCAGTGTCATGGAGCTCTTGGTTACTCAGTTTTTCCGCTTCCGGAAAGCTGACTTTCAAGAATGGGAGGCTGAGCCGGAGGAGTGGGAAAGAAAGGAGGAGGATATTGCCGATGCTTGGGAATTCTCCATTCGATCGTGCTCTGAGAAGCTGTTCCTCGACCTGGTCATTCACTTCAAAGACTTGCTGATTCCGCGACTGTTGAATGTCTTCTATTCGTTTGCAAGTAAGTTCAAGTCGCCGAGGAGGCATTTCATAGACCACTGTTGACCGTTCCTTTCGCAGGCCCCGAAAAGCGTGACGTACTGCTCAAGGACTCATTATATTCCGCCGTCGGCCTGGCCTCCGCAAGCTTAGAGCAGCAATTGAATTTCAACAGTTTTCTAGAGACAACGCTTGTCCCGGAAGTTCAGATCCAGGAACAGGGTTACAATGTCCTCAGGAGACGAATTGCCATCATCCTTGGGCAATGGGTACCAGTAAAGCCGGATGAGCTCAACAGGAATGCCATCTACCAGATCTTTCAGCACCTTTTGAGCAAACAGGATCCCTTAAACGATCTGGTTGTCCGCATCACGGCCGGTAGACAGCTCAAGAACGTGCTGGATCCATTCGAATTCTCCCCTGCTGGGTTTATGCCCTATGCCCAGTCCATTCTTCAGGATTTGATGTCTCTCATTCAAGAAGTCGAGCTGCCTGAAACTAAGATGGGACTTTTAGAAAGTGTCCGTGTCTTGGTAGTGAAAATGGAGCATCACGTACGCACCCCTTCACCAACTGCGCTCAATGAGTTTGCTAACACTCGTTCAGATCGCGCCATTCTCGGACCAGATACTAGCTCTACTGCCTCCATTGTGGGAGCAATCCGGCGAGGAGCATCTCATGAAACAGGCCATTCTAACTTTAATCTCGTCCCTTATACATTCTTTGAAGCAGGACTCCATCAAGTATCACTCTCTTGTGCTACCCTTGATTAGGAGTTCGGTAGAACCAGGCTCTGTAAGACGTCTTTGTTTTGGCCCTTGACTTCAAGCAACTAACCCAAAGATAGGAGACCCTGGTATATCTCCTTGATGAGGCTCTAGAGCTCTGGTCTGCTATCCTCACTCAAACACCCGCACCCGCGTCCCCCGAGCTTCTTGCGCTCATCCCTGCGTTATATCCTATATTCGAGGCCGCTACGGACAGTGTCCCACAGGCCCTCCAAATCGCAGAGTCCTATATCTGTCTCGCCCCCCAGGAGGTTCTTAGTGACCGAATCCGACTTCCCCTTCTCGTCTCTTTCGAAACCCTCCTACAATCCACCACACGGCAACGCATTGGCGTTGTCCCTCGCCTCGTTGAGCTCATGATCCGCGGCGCTGAAGCGGTTGACGGAGGGAGCGAAAACACATACAATGTCATCGCGCGCTCCCTCATTGACAGCTCATTCTTGCAATCTCTCCTGGAAGGTCTCCATTCCGCTCACGAAGCAAGCCAGACGACCGGTCCACGCCGGAAACAAACATCGGTCTACGGCGTCGTGGAGACGGATTACTATTCTGTCCTCGCTCGTTTAGCCCTGGCATATCCGAAGATCCTTGTCTCCGCGGTCTCCGCCGCCACGCAGACCCCCGAAGAACAGGCTCTCTCCTGGCTTCTCACGGAATGGTTCCTGCATTACGACAATATTGGCAGCGTGACTCAGAAGAAACTGCATGCGCTCGCTCTGACGCAGCTTCTCGCCTTGAACGGCCCCGATACCCAGCCACCCCCGTACATCCTCAACCACCTACAATCCTACATGAATATCTGGACGGATATCGTCACGGAACTTGCGGAGGGTACCGAAGGTGATCCCAACGACCCCCGCAGCGGCGATTATCTCATCTACTGGAACAACGCGGCAAATGACAAGTACGATGGGCATGAGCCGCCAGAGAACGAACGCCGACGACATTGGGAAAGCTCAGACGTGATCCATAAAATCAACATCCGGGACTTTGTGCGCCAGCGCTTGCATTCCCTCATCGTGGGGTGCGGTGGCGAGCAGCGGTTCCAGGAAGAGTGGCTGCTCAATGTAGATCGTGAAGTGGTGTCTGCATTTGCGGCTTTGGGACTGTTTTAGTGGTTTCTTCGAATCTTCTTGTCACATAATTCAGAATACCCCTATAGATGAATATGACCAATGATGCATAATTGATGAGATGATACCAAGATCGTTGCACAGAAGGAGACATAAGTGACGGAGATAATCTAGAAGAAGCGACTCCTCGTTGATTGAATGCCTAGACCAACGCTCCTCTGTCATCAAATACTCAGCGTATCTGTGACATGAGAGCAGTGGTATGTTTATATCCAAGACTACTGACGCTGCTGAACGCAACAAGCAGACAGTCAAGTACATCCACGCTAACTCCCAGTCTTCGGTTCGACCATGGTAAATGCCTGGCTATTGTCATCCAAAGTAGAACTGATTAGCTTAAGCTCACGGTTACAATGCAGTTGATCGATCCTCAAGCCAGCCAGTGACAGTGAGCCTGAAGCGGACAAAATCGTCAAGGCGACTGGATCCGTTTGGTATGACTTCGCCGCCTTCCATTTCTTCCATATCCCAAAGGAAACGATTAATATAATCGCCAGCAGCGCTAAGATGAAGAATCCGTCCGATGACACGATGAACTTCGAGAAGTTCGGGAGAAGGCGGGTCGATGCTCCGATCTGGAGTTAGATGAAGGGTAACAGTAACAGGGAGCTTCGCAACACGAACTCTGCAACCTGATTCTACATAGTCAATTTTGTAGGTATGTGGCTCAGGACCGATTGGTAATCTAAAACTTGCCGAATGCGCGATGAAGGTCAGGAGTTAGTGTTAGTGCGTTCATTGGTCGGTCGATATTAGGCCCATTAATCAAGTTGACAGCAGCAGGATTGAACATGCTCAAAATCCTATGGGCTATTTGTTTTGACTCTGCCTGAGAAATTGTTAGCCAAGGATCAGAGCTGGCCATTATATGGCTACTTTCCAGCTTTCTTTCGCCTTCTTCATTGGTGAAGGGCATAAAATGAGGTATGATATGCGCTACTTCTAGAGTAGCGAACGTCTCATCTTCAGAACCCAATGTGTTGCCATCGTCGTCCTTCGCGTTGTCGTCATCTCGCTCGAAACGTTTCTCAGCTTCCGCAGCGTCAAATTTCCGAGTAATGACACATCGGTGGCGGTCACGAACAAGGCAATCCCTTCGCAAATTTGAAACACGCTCTGGGGTGCCGATGGCAGCATCTGATAGTATGGAAGGAGAATGAGGAGCCGGTGTAGGTTGAGGGGTATTTGCTCCCAACGCTTTCACTGAGCAGAGTAAGGGTCTCGCATCTTGCTTCTTTTATGGGGAACGTACGTGGTAGAAAGAAATTGTCCACCAGGTACTTGGCGAATGCGGCGAGGCTTTCGCCTAAGGCATTTTTCTCTTCAGTAGTCCAGGAATCAAAGGAAGCTAGCCGTGATAACACGTGTTCAACATCGATTCCCCTTTCTCCTCCTTCGGCAGAGAGATTCTGGCTGATGAATGAGAAGAAGAACCTCAAAAACTCATCTTTCTCAGAAACCTCTTTCTCCATAAGAGCAATAAGAGTGATGGGTTTGTAGCCATATTCAGCTGTCTGGGAAGGCTCAAAGCGCACGACAATATCATTGAAGATCGATGTTGCTCGATCGTGCTCCTCTAGTTTCAATGACTGCATCGCAGGAATCATGATCCCTTCCATGGATGAGCGATGCCGGCGAAGCATTCCATTCCTTCCCCGTCAAGAGGTTGATTCCCTCATGTGCGCGTTGTCAGTCCCTGAGGCTGACGGCAAAGCCCACGTTATGAAGAGGGCAAAGAAGAAAGAAAGCTATTACATTAGTCTCTGTTGCTCATTCACTGAAGCATCGGGTCCGGACTCCGGACCACTTACATAGTATGGCGGAGATTTTGGTAGCCCGGTCACGGTGTATAGTGCCAATACGTAATATTACCGCAGAGGTTCCTGATTTGGGTGCCAAAAAGCTTGTCTGATGGTAATCTCAATATATACACTATCCACCACGTGCTTATCTGCATCCGTCCAACAACATTCTTGACGACTGTCAATCTTGTAACCTTGTCTTTGATGAGCATACCTTATCAAACAACTTTATCTAAGGTTTCTGCGACGTCTCCGAATGCAGAAATCCGCAAGCCAAAAACTACGACGATGTAAGCCAGACGCTATGAAGGCCTCAAAAGCTGCCTGGCAACATCTTCGCCGATATGAGCCCTCTCTCCGTGAGCCTCGGAAATGCAGTTGTTGATTTGTAAATTGCTCCAGCTAATGCTGAATCTCTCACATGTTGATGAGTTGTTCTTGAAGAGGGGGGCAATTGCAGAAATGACTGATGTATAGGATAGCTTCTGGATTGAGCTCGCTTCAAGGATGCTCCTTCCCACTCCTTAACCCCAGACTGGCCACTGGCTCAAAACAAACAAACATACAAATCACTTCGCTCAATTCCACTACTTTATTGAGACCAATCTCTCTTTGCACAGCTCGCACGCTCTATTGTTTGAGAATACTTCGTTCCACTTCTTGAGCATCGCCTGAGACCTAATCCGGAAGGCTTCGCTCATAGTCATAGAGTTCTACCGACCAATGGTACAGGCTCATACGTAGCAAGCCCACAACCTCGACGGTCCAAGACATAACAAAGTCTTTGTCTCTTCCCCAGTTTTGAGGCCATTACTCATCATTGTTGTTATACTGACGCTCTTGTATTTGTATACATTCCGTTTCCGGCTATTCCGCTTTCAACACGCACCACCGGACACTGTAGCGACATCAGATTCGTGCAATTCGCGGCCAGCATACCGAACTTCGCTGTTGCACGAACTGCAGGCTTCTGGTCAGAAAAATCAGTTTCATTGCAAGCTGTGACTCCGATCTGCATGCGGTCGACAGACAACCAATGCTTTCAGCGAATGTTTACTTAAAGCAGGGAATTTCCATTCCTCGAGCACATCTTTTCGTCAATAGCCATTCTCTTTCCCAGCCTCCAATTTTATTACAGTGAAGGAATTGTCGGTTTCAAGAAAATGATCTTCAAATTCTCGCAGAGGGCGCTCGCGGCGCTATGCCTCGTCGTTGGCCTGGCCGAGGCTGTGCCTTCTAAATTGTGAGTCTCCATCACAGACGCTTGACAAGATCTGCTGACTGGAAGTCTAGGCGCATTGTGTCGCGATCTTCCACATTCGACTACAACGGCATCGTCCGCGGTGTCAACATTGGTGGTTGGCTAGTACTTGAGCCTTGGATCACGCCTTCGATCTTTGACGACGCTGGAGATGCTGCTGTTGACGAGTGGACGTTGACCGCTACTCTGGGACAGGATCAAGCCAAAGCTGTTCTATCTCAACATTGGTCAACTTTCATCACTCAGGATGACTTCCATCAGATTTCTCAAGCGGGTATGGATCACGTCCGTATCCCCATCGGGTACTGGGCTGTGAGTTCTCTTCCCGACGAGCCATACGTGGACGGTCAGCTGGAATTTCTCGACAATGCAATCTCCTGGGCCAGGGATGCGCAGCTGAAGGTTGTAATTGATCTTCATGGTGGTAAGTAGCGAAAAGTTGCTGCGGCAAGTCTCATGCGAAGCTGACCTATATTCCAAAACAGCACCGGGATCCCAAAATGGCTTTGACAACAGCGGACGTAGGGGACCAATTGCCTGGCAGCAGGGTGATACCGTTATGCAAACCGTGGACGCCTTCCGAGCTCTGGCTGAGCGCTATTTGCCACAAAGCGACGTGGTTTCGGCCATTGAAGCTCTTAACGAACCCAACGTCCCAGGCGGAGTCAGTCAGGCAGGGTTGATGGATTACTACAACCAGATTCTGGATGTTGTGGGCCAAATTAATCCGGACACTACCGTTTTCCTGAGCGATGGCTTTCTGTCGACGACATCCTGGAATGGATTCAAAACGGGTGAGGACGTTGTCATGGATACCCACCACTATGAGATGTTCGATAACGGCCTGATCAGCCTGGATATCAACGGGCACGTGAAGTCTGCATGCGACTTTGGCAAGCAAATCCAAGGGTCGGATAAGCCAGTTGTTGTTGGTGAATGGTCAGGGGCTGTCACTGACTGCACGAAGTACCTGAACGGCAAGGGTGTTCCCACGCGCTATGAAGGAGAGTATGCCAACAACCCGAAGTATGGCGATTGCGGAGCCAAGTCTCAAGGCTCGGTGGCAGACCTTTCCGAGCAGGAGAGAACTGATACTCGACGATTCATCGAGGCCCAGCTCGATGCCTACGAAGCAAAGAATGGCTGGCTGTTCTGGACTTGGAAGACCGAGGGGGCGCCCGGATGGGATATGCAGGACTTGCTTGCCAACGGGGCCTTCCCCAGCCCTCTGACGGACAGGCAGTTTCCGAACCAGTGTGCATAAGCTTCAAGAACGTTCTTAATGTTTTAGATAGTCATTCCCATCGCTAGAGCCTATCTTACTAATGCTGTTTCAAGTTCTTTCAAGTTGAATTCTTTTGCTGGCGATGTCTGATCATTCTCTACCTCTGGCTTATGCCTCGTGTGTCAAGGGCAGGTCAGGCTGCGGACCTAGGTAGCTGGACAGTTAGAGGGAATACGAATTTGATTGCGACCACTGGCTTTCTTCAGCATTCGGCAGTTTGAACTCAGAAGTGTGATAAGATGTCAGCCACACTGACAAGTAGACTATAGGCGCGGTAAGAGTTTAAAGGCTTGCGAAATGAATCGCAGGAGCTACATGCATGCAATGACCACTCCACTGCTCAAGGTCTGCACGGTTACAGCGGAAGAATTCCGAAGTTGCAGGAAAGTTACATGTTGATTTGCGGAACCACGCATCCGTACCTTAGGTACCTGTGAACTTTGACAGAACTTTATTCTTTCCTGAGCTGACATCCCGGAGCATAAACAACATCGATTGACATCTCAGTTCTCTCTTTTCCCAAGTGACAAAAACTTGTCAAGTCAAATGATTTCCTCGTTCTCGATTACTGGTCTATCGGCGAGGAGCCATTCCCCGTCACTAGTACACTAATCTGACAGGTAAGACTCGGCCCATCGACATCATGCCATACTTGCTCCGATGTATTGCTAAGTATAGGATAGCCGCCCACTACCGAGTGCTGTTTACGGGAATGCAGCACGCCAGTATGGGGCTTTCTCCATAGGATCATACCACTACAAACCCACTTCTGACCACCGAAGTGTCCGCTCCAAGGCAAACTGACCGATTCCATCAATTTCTGGCCTGGTGATAGGTCCATTTTGTTTCTCTAAGCTGTTTTTCAAAACCGTCTTCTGGTGAAATGATGCGATCCATCTCAGACCTTTTTTCGACGCCTGTGTGGAGTGTTCTCGGACCAAGCAGGAGTATGACGGTCAAAGAATTGGGAGCATGGCTCCAGTCATGTCATTCTTGCATGGGAATATAAGTTTTTTCTTCAGTCTCGAGGTGATTTGTCCTCGAGTCTTGTATAAAGAAGAAACAGTTTCTCATATCCACGGGTCGGTATATTGTTTAATCTTCGATCCAGCTCTATCCATCTTCTACTACCGAGCCATCTCCATAAAAATAACTTCCTATCATCAGTTCACATCCGTTTCAAGTATCTCCAGGGTGAACAACAGCAACACCATCACATACAGCAACGATGCAGGCGTCTGAAGGAAGGAGAAAGATGGAGGCTCTCCTTGAGGGTGGTCGTCCTGTTAAGCACGTGAGCCGAAAGGCCTTGTACACCAGACTCGAAGCTCGCATCAACTACCTCAAAGACTTTCTCGACTTCAATTCCAGTATGTCATCTCCTCTTGCCAAAGTAAAGTTCGCGCGGTTCAAGCTAACGGTGTACAGGTGATATCGAGGCCTTAACTACAGGCTCCAAGTACATCAAGGCTCTGATCCCTGCCATCGTCAACATCGTCTACAAGAAGCTCCTAGAACAAGACATCACCGCTCGTGCCTTCATCACAAGAGATACCGCCGATGAGACCACGCACGTCGATGACTGGTACACCGAGAACAGCCCGCAGATCCAACGACGAAAGATGTTCCTGCGGTGGTACTTGACCAAGCTCTGTTCCGATCCGACTGAGATGGAGTTCTGGCGGTATCTGAACAAAGTCGGGTGAGCTCCTCCAATTTCCATACATCTCACTCTACCAAGCCAAAGAGAACAGCCACTAACCCACAGCTAGACTGATGCACTCCGGCCAAGAACGACGAGTTCCTCTCAACATCGAATACATCCACATCGGCGTCATGCTCGGGTTCATCCAGGACGTCTTCACCGAAGCCCTCATGTCCCACCCCACCCTCTCCCTTCAACGCAAAGTCGCTCTCGTCCGCGCCATTGGCAAGATCATCTGGATCCAAAACGACCTCTTCGCTAAATGGCGTCTCCGCGACGGAGAGGAGTACGCCGACGAGATGTCCGAAATCATCCTCGACGACAAGGAAGGCTACATCGGCGAGAAGAAGATCCTCGGCGACAGCAGCACGCCGCGGAGCTCCAGCGATGACGACCGCGCCAGTATCGCGAGCAGTGTGGCGCCGTCTGCGGCATCCGTGTGTCCCTTTTCAGATATGGCCAGGCCGTCCTCCGAGACGAAGATCTGGGCTGGACGGTGATGACGGTGACGATGCTGATGCTTATGCTTGCTTGTTTTTGCATTCGCGCTTATGGATAGAATATAGAAACGCATAGATGGCGTGGCAGGGTTTCACATACACGCTTGCTTCTTGTTAGTCGGATATTTGTCGCATGCGTGGTGTTTGGGGTTTATTCATTTAGTGATATACAACTGTGATATCCGCCTGGAAAGGCAGCACTCCGCTTTTGTTAATGAAAGACAATCAGTGGTCACGCATTAAGACGAAGAGTCGCTGGTCTATCCATGGTTACCTACTGTACGTAGATTAGGTTATGTTTGGTTGTTGTGGCCAACCAAGTATGGCTTACCCAGATTTAATGTAAGAACTCATGGAGATTATTAGAGAGGACAGCATATTCTATACTACAGACAAATTGAGGTTAAGTAGAATTGCACAAACAGAATCTGTCAGCCTATATTGTGTAGGCTTAGTTATAGCCATCTTTGTAGCTTCAGTAGCGTGTGTAACATTTTTAGGTTGCTTTGTCCTCCGTGGTGAAGATGATGCCGGACTTAACCCATGTTACTCTCCAGGTTAAGTCACGGGGCATTGATTTCAATATTGTGCGATTGTGCTCGTGTCCTTCTACTTAGGTAGTACTCGGACAATACATGAGCTTGTTTTGACGCTAACATGACTCTTAATATTCTAACCCGTTGATGCTTCCGCCCCCCAAAATCATCGATTTGGCAGCAGAGCAAGTGCACGAAATGATGCAGCAATGGATATTTCCTCAGTGTGTGGCGCCCGTGGGTTCCATCAGCACATACTCCAGCTGTCCCATTACAGCGCCTCTCTTCACAATACCTGTAGCGTCGGCCACCTTCTTTCCCGTTGACTGCTCAATTCCTACCACCACCAGCGACCCAGGCTATATCTACACCCCGACGTACCTCCCGACTGCGCCCAACACGCTCACGGACTGCGCGGAGTATCGCGACTATGACAACACGACATTTGCCAATTCCTGCAGTTATGTCGCGTTTGCATTCCATGTCACCACTGACCAGCTGATGGACTGGAATCCGAGTCTTTCAACCAATGTGAGCACCTGTGCCTTGCAGCCTGGCTACAGCTACTGTGTCGTGCAGAGTGATGATTCCAGTAAGCCTCAATCATCAGTGGACGACTTGCTCAGCTAAAGCTTACAAAAAGCCAGCAATCACGGGCGACGGTTCTTCCATCTGCTTGCCCATCAACGCCACGGAGTCCACCACTGTGTCGAACTGCAACTGCTTCACCCAGATCTGGGGCTACCTGAGCGATGGTAAGCATCCCCTCCAGAAAGAAAGAGGACGAACGCAGGGTCGAAGGTAATGTCCGGCCGGCTGACGTACACACTAGATTATTCTTGTGCGGACATTGCAACCGACGTCGAGATCACAGAAACCGAATTGCTGGCGTGGAACCCCTGGCTCGCCGGCGACTGCGACACAGAGCTTTATGCAAACCTCGATACGAGTGAGTCCCGCGCAGTCTGTATCGGGATCGACACCTCTGCAACGACCACTACCTCAAGCACCTCAGCAGCTCCAACCTCAACAGACACTGTTGCCGGCTGCCAGGAATTCTAGACTGTTGTCTCGGGAGACGACTGTGCAACCATCGAGACCAAATTCGCAATCACCCTTGCAGACTTCTCCGCATGGAACCCGAGCAGTACGCCTTTCTCTCCCCCCCAATTGCCCCCTCCATGAAAGGACTGAAAAAAAAGGAAAATTTCTAACCAGATCAAACAGTCGGCAGTACCTGTACGAACCTCTGGCTTGACGAAGCGTACTGCGTCAAGGGCCCCGCGACAACCACGACCACGACAAGTGCTGTCCCGACACAGACTGGCATCACGTCCGACTGACGAGTACTACACTGTGGTCGCCGGTGACTCGTGCGCGACATCGAGAGCTTGTATAGCATTACGTTCGCGGAGCTGTATGAGTGGAACCCGGCTATTGGGTCGGATTGTCAGAGTTTGTGGGTGGGATATGCTGTTTGTGTGAGTGTTTCTTCATAATATATATACACATAGACATAGCGATGTATCTATATGGGAAGTTCGGTGGTTGTCTAGGCTAGGACTTTAGCCTACCATTGGGAAATACTAAAGAATGGATTTACATGACTGGGATGTACTATATGCTACGAGTAACCCAAAAGCCTTGCATGCATGCTGGTAAGGGACCCACTGCAGCATTGACCATAAAGTAAAGACACTACTGTTATTTCGTCCACTGAGATTTTCTCCCGATTCCTCTGATCCTCTCAAGAGATTATTATCATGACACAACTACGTACACCAGCAACTCGGCTTAATAATAGCTTGCAGGTCCGGCAAATTTTCATGGCAATTGTGTCAGGCTGTCTCCGCAATGGCAAGATCATAGGAGCCTGAGGTGTCAAATCCTCGTGCATTGCACTTGCCAATCAGAGAGGAGCATCTGCGGCGAGCCGCCTCCCACTTACCTTATTCAACGCGTCGCCCGCCGCCAAGCCGTGCCCACATACCGAATTGAGGTTGAACTAGTTGCTACTTGCATTAGCTCCCCACCTAACTTAAGACTGCAGATATTTAGGTAGAGGGGTAGATTGTAGGCCTCGGATCTCCAAGTCACCAACAGTGAACGGCTTCATATTGTCTTTTTTTCCCCCGGTGGACTGAGAGCGTGGGGCTCGCATGTGTCTATGGCAATGGATCAAAGTTTCGTTTTTCAGCCTAGTGCTGTCAAGCTATGTTACTTTCTCCCCGCCGACAGCTAAGGTAGACTCAACCGCGGGGTGGAAGACAGACCGAGAATCGAACTATTAAGAAGAGACTTCCAATAATTCCAAGATGATCATCATCATATTAGGTGGTACGTGTGGTGTCAATGTCTGTTCCCCACCTCACTATCGAACCAACATCGAGTCTTTTAGCTACCATTGGAGCAACCTGCTACCCCTCAGGTCTTGGAGAAATTCCGCTCCATACAATTAATAATTCCCGACAGACGCTCCCGTTCCACCTCGACTGCCGCGTTGAAGAGGGCAAGCTCCCCGCAACATGATCTCTTTTTCTTCTCCGTCTCCTTTTCTCCTTGCGCCTACTCATTGACAGCTGTATTTCTCTCTTGTTATCATAGCGTTCGATACCCGTTCCGAAGGAAACAATCAAGATGGTCGCAACCGGTGGTTCTTCCGTCATCCCCCTCGTCATCAACAACGAGTCCGTCGTAACGGAGAATGTTTTCGATGTCCATGCCCCCGCTACTGGTGAAGTGTTGCATCAATGCTCCGCCGCCTCGGTGGACGATGCCAACCGTGCCGTAGCAGCCGCGAAGGCTGCTTTCCCTGCGTGGAGCAAGATAAAGCCATACGACCGTAGAGACGTCCTTATGAAAGCCGCCGACATTATGTTCGCCAGAGCCGAAGAATTGATTAAATTTCAGATGGAAGAGACGGGAGCGGGGAGGATGTTTGCGGAGAAGACGTGTCATATGGGAGTTAAATTTCTCAAGGACGTTGCCGCCAGAATTCCGTCGATTGAGGGCTCGATACCCGTCACTCACGACGCTGAGTGCGCAATGGTCTTCAAGGAGCCGTATGGGGTGATCTTGGGAATTGCACCTTGGTAAGCTACCCTAGTTCGAGTCTGCTTTTCGACTTCGCGTTCGCATCGATACTGACATTTGGCTTCTGCCAGGAACGCTCCGTTCATTCTTGGAATTCGTGCCGTTGCCCTTCCTCTCGCTGCCGGTAACACCACTGTCCTCAAAGGCTCCGAGCTGTCTCCCAAATGTTTCTGGGCCATTGGAGACATTTTCCGGGAAGCGGGTCTTCCCGCCGGATGCGTGAATGTCCTGTATCACAGAACTGCTGATGCGGCTGAGGTGACCACTGCTCTAATTGCCCACCCTGCTGTGCGCAAGGTGAACTTCACCGGAAGCACTCAGGTTGGTTCTATCATCGGTGCGACCGCTGGAAAGTATATCAAGCCGGTTCTCCTTGAGTTGGGAGGCAAGGCGTCGGCTATTGTTCTGGACGACGCGAACCTGGAGAAGGCTGCGTTCTGCTGCGCTCTTGGATCTTTCATGCATGTAAGTACTGGTTTGCTGACGCCCTGGGATGCGTTCATGGCTGACTCCAGAACCAGTCCGGTCAGATTTGCATGTCCACGGAGCGCATTGTCGTACAGCGCTCGATCGCAGACAAATTCCGTCAGCTGCTGGCTGAGAATTCCGAGAAGCTTTTCGGGAAAGCTGCACCAGCTCCGGTGCTAGTAGCCTCGGCAGCTGTCAAGAAGAACAAGGCGCTCGTCGCTGATGCGCTCTCCAAGGGCGCCGGCGTCCTCTTCGGCGATGCAAACGCCACGGAGTCATCTGATCACAGCCTACGACCCGTGATTGTGGACAACGTCACCAAGGATATGGATCTCTACTCCACAGAATCATTCGGCCCGACAGTATCTCTCATTGCGGTGGATACTGAGGAGGACGCTATTGCGCTGGCCAACGATACGGAATATGGCCTTACATCGGCTGTCTTCACTGACAACTTGTTCCGAGGTCTTCGGGTGGCCAAGCAAATCGAGGCTGGGTAAGTCATCTTTCCTTCAGGTATTAGCTTTGCAATTAGCTCTGCAGTTGCTGATCGCTGTCACCATGTAGTGCCGTTCATATCAACTCCTTGACTGTCCATGATGAGCCCACCTTACCCCATGGTGGATGGAAGAGCAGTGGAATTGGTCGCTTCGGAGGCGGCACTGCGGCAGCATATGACGAGTGGTTGCAGACCAAGACAGTCACCTGGGTGCAGTGATTGATTCCTGTCATCTAGGTCATGTATGGATGGGTGTTGTGAACCCTGAGATATTCCCAACTTCATGATATCATGAGACAATTTCCTGCTAGCCAGCTCTATATATCCGGTAGTGACTCCCAAGTTCTAGCTTCGACTTCGAGCAGTCCACGACAATAGAGCATACTTTGATTCCTTTCTATCTGCGTATCCCAACAGAGCTTGGACCATTTTGATATCTGACTCGTCTCTGAAACAGAACAACTTGTCTTACCGATCATGAAATCAGGATCTGGTACCTAGACCCTCCATAGCCGCGCTCTATCAATGGAATTATGGGTTGGACGGTGTACAGAGGAAGCCTTTTAAAGGCACAAGACCCAAGGCGGTTGGCAGATTCCTATGTCTAACGGTTTGTATACCACTTTTAGACGTATCTATTTTCAAGCAAGTGAGATGCAGACCGCAGTGCTCTGTGTATGCAAAGTAGTTCAGGCCCCTGTCAGCTATCTCCACCCCATCCATGATTGGGCCAATGAAGCATGTCATATAACCACCCGTCATATATTACCACTCAGCCAAAAAGGTGTCCAGACAACCATCTCTGGCTGAGATGATAGATAGTAGTAGCACGGTCAAGACAGTAGGGATACAACAAAGCAGGTATCTACCTTATTCTAGAGGGCGAGCCCAGGAGAAATTTAAAAGAGACACGGTGACATCCTGCGCTAGCCTAGTGACGGAAATTATTTGTTTTTGCAAGACACATGGCCAGCTCAGCACCCAGCATGACTGTGAGAGCGACGCGGCTATCCAGGTGGTACGGTCGCAAGAAGAAGGTTCTTCACTTGCAGGTAGGCCGAGTCGATATCTTGAGGTTGTCTGTAATGGCCCAATGGGCCAATAATGGCTGGTACAGAGCAGTGTCTCTATCTATCTACACACTGCACCGCCTCAGATCAACATCCTGTTCGATTTCTGGTGGAGTTGGAATCCGACTGCTCCACCGGCCATGTCAGGAACGAGAAAGGAGCGACACCGAACCCGCGACAACCATCGTTCAGGGACGAATGACGATTGACGAACATGGGATGACTTCATCGGAAAGATCATCGTTGGATCACCCGGAATCGAATGTATCAAATGAATTGTCCATCTCTAGATAATTCTCTACCAGTGTTGGACAATCAATGTCTGCACTCTGCATGCACGTCGTGGCCGCAATCCCAGCTCGTGGAATCTCCCCTTTGTTTATTCTCCGCAGGTATTACGTAGCATGCTAACAAGGCCGGTGGAAACGATTGGCCAGGATCCAGGGGTAATATTTCAGCTCTGCTATCTGGCTCGTCTAAAGCTACCTAGTCCTGCCGACTCCTGCGCCTTTTGTGGAGTATGTTTCATTTCAATTCTGCAACATGGTCTTGGACAGTTGGACTCGCCTATCTAGAAGCCAGGTGCATCCGTTTCGTTAACCAGTCATCGAAGGATAAGCTGGATCAATTTTTACGGGGGCAAATCGGGTAATATCCGGAGTTTGGTGAAGTAGTTTGAGACTCAGGTAAGGAGTATCCATGGAGTACAGGAGTCAGGATGATGTTGAGGTGTTGTTGACTTGTTGCGGAAAAGGAGTGTTCATACTGGACTGTATCTATGTCGGAAAAATTGTAAACATGGATGGACTTTGACTGAAAATCATAGGCTCCTGACACTCGGCCGTTTGATGCATACCCCTCCATCTGTACACCTTAAAGGCGCAGCCATCGCAACATCTGGACTATGAAGGATTATTATTAGGATCAATCCCCTGGCGGTGTTTCTATCCCCACGAGAGGGTGGGTCACGGTGATAAATCCAAATTACAGTTCAAAAGTGTGGCGCCGTTGACTCGTCTGCTAGTAATAACCTATCCACCGTTCACAATGATCATGCTGGCTGCTCTTTCTATCTGTATTATTATCCAAATAACAGTATTCTTGATGCAGAACATGCACAAATGTGAGATTCCTTGAAGAAAGGATATCAATCAACTCGATGGCCAATTGATGACAGAAATGCAATGTCCGGGGACGCCAATACTTGAAGGATCAAGGACCATACAGAGTTACAGACCTACAGGAGCTAACAATTGAACTAAAACATCTCGTCTTAGTTGCACCAGTGAGAGGGGGTTTACAAACTTACGAGGGACAATGTCCCGCCCTATTTGCCAGAGTCACATTTGCCCATTCCAACATTCCACCCGTTGCTCAGCACCACAACGAGTGAGAAGGACAGGAGAAGCTTGAGAGTTTGTTTTCCCCTTGGGAGCTCATTTTTAAGGAGTTTGTTGTGAACTTGTGATACATATTCGACGTTGGCATGCTCATTCGACCCACATCCGAAATATGAGCCGCAGATCCGCCTATGATGCCTGATAATGTTCCGTTGAACTGGGCTGAGCCTATTTACTGGCTACAGTCGACACTGACTACTTGGCTAGGGTGAATGCCAGATCCTTCAAGGGGAACATAATCTCAGGCTTAGCTCGAAATAATGTTAGCGTCTAGTCTACTCTTCACTTCTAATTTGAATCCTTGTCTCCCTTCTTCTTCTTCTTCTCCTTCTCCCCTTCTCTCCTTCTCTCTCCAAAGCTCTCATCGTCGTTCATTACCTACGACAGCCACTCTTTTTAACCCAGTCATTCATTTCAAATCTTACGAGATTCTTGAATAAGTCGCTCTTTTCGCTTAATCGCATTATCCCAGAAACTAGAACAAAATGCGTTTCTTCACTGTTGCTCTCTCTGCCTTTGTGGCCCTGGCCTCCGCCTACACCCAGCCCGACTACTCCAAGCCTCCTCAGGGCAATGCCATCCTGAAGCCCGGTCTGAACGAGCAGGTTCCTGTCGGCAAGCCCTACACCATTACGTGGCAGCCCACCACTGAGGGCCCCATCTCTCTGGTCCTCCTGCGCGGCCCCAGCACCAACGTTGTCCCCATCGCTACCATCGCTGAGGCGATCCCCAACTCGGGCACGTACTCCTGGACTCCCAGCACCGAGCTCGAGAACGATGTCACCCACTACGGTCTTCTCCTTGTTGTCGAAGGCACTGGTCAGTACCAGTGGTCGACCCAGTTCGGCATCTCCAACCCCGAAAAGGCCGTCAGCGAACCTTCCGCCAGCGTGACCCCAACTGCTACCGCTACCCCCACTGCCACTGCTGCTCCCACTGGCAAGGATGTCACCCTCACCACCACTGAGACCACCACCTGGTGCCCCGAGTCCGAGTCTGCCAAGCCCACCACGATCCCCATCGTCGTTCCCACCGGCACTGCTTCCATCCCCGCTGGCTCGCCTACTCCTTCTGCCTACCCCAGCAGCACTCTGGTCAGCAAGCCCGCCGGCTCCAGCACCCCCTCTGCCACCACTCCCGGTACTGCCCTCTTCACCGGTGCTGCCGACCGCACCGCTGTCAGCTTCGGTGCTGTTGCCGCTGGTGTTCTCGCCGTTCTCGCCTTTTAAGTTCTTCCCCCCCGTCCTTGGGGCCAAATTCCGTTCATGATGTGTAAATTCTTCGATGGACATAATAATTCCTTGACTTTGACTCGAGGTGCCAATCTATCGCTTTTACTTCGTTTGTGTTTCAGCATAGCCTGGAATATACTTTCGTCCTTTCTTTGTATTTGAGCCTGCCATTGTAATGCGTCTGCGCGATTTGTCAGATACTGGGTTCTAATGAGATATGCAACTATGAGGGCATAGACCATCGCCGTACTCACCTAAGTCACCTCCCGCGGCGACTGTCACTAGATCTAAATAAACCCATATCCATCACTGATATTACATTGTCTAACATCCCGAGATGCGCTACAGTCAGACAGATATCGCAAATCCGTCCTCGTAGTCTCCGAAATACCTAAATCTCGATATCAGCGCGGAACTCACCACCTGTTTTCATACTCCACAGTACTCCGTACCCACCAAAACAACCACTATCACCGAATCACGTGATAGATAACCCCGATAAGCATAAGCAATTTTCTCCAACCAAGCGTCCACCGCAGCACAATCACACCACACAATCTCAAACATACCCTCTTTCAGTCCCTGAGTAGATCACTGTGCTGCTGGCAGTACACTACACTCCACCTCCACCTCACCACAAACTCGACTCAATCTCCACCACAGAAAACAAAAATGGCCCAAGGCCCCCTAAAGAAAACCAAGCCGAGCACGGCGAAGCGGTACGTGATCGATCCAACCTTCCCAACGAAACCATAACCTTCCAAACAACGGAAACTCGACCTTGAACTTGACTACAGCTTACTGATGATGAAATGATATACAGACCCACAGCCCTAGCCCCCAAACGCGGACCGCGACAGATAGCGCCCAAGAAAGCGACGCTGATTAAGCAGCAGAAGATTACGAAGGTACGCATCTATGACTCTCCTGTGAGGGATATTTGGTGGTTTTGGAGGAGGGGGCTGACTCGAGTAGAAGCTTACGGCTGGGTTGACGGCGAAGACGGAGAGGAGTTTGGCGCAGAGGGCGGGACATCTTGAGTTGCTTGCTGGGGGGAAGAAGGATAAGAAGGGGGAGAAGGAGAAGGGGAAGGAGAAGATGACGAAAAAGAATTGATTGGCTGGTTCTGGTCGTGATTTGATATGATACGATTAATGAAGTAGATACCCTGTTTATCTCTCTATCTCTACTGCTGCTGGTGATTTGTTGGTTATCTTACTACGTACGAAACAGATGGAGGATTACCGGAAATTCTATATATATCATGACTTATGTGGAAACGGTATATACAAAACGATAATCATCACTCATAGAGGCAAAGGCAAAGACAGAATGAAAACGCTTCATGGGTATCGTATCAAACTCCAGTTCCAATCCATCAACAATCTTTCCAAGCGAGGGTTACTAAGGTGCTTATATCTTTGAGACGCGGTTCGGAACACCGGCTTGCTCAATGAGTTCGCGGCCTCGTTCCATCCAGTGCTTGAATCCATCTTCGCTGGGATCCAGGGGGAAATCGTCCCACACCGCGTTTTCCGAATCAGCATAAGTGGACCAGACGCCCTTGGGCACATCGGCGATCGACCACGAAGGAAGCTTCGCCAGCACACAAGTGTAGTAGACATAGAGAATTCGGCAAAGTAGCTCGACTCGATCCTCGTAATGCTGCTTTGACGGGTCGGGTTCACGGCCGCCGTCCCCGAGGCGCTTCCACCAGGAGACTCGCCACCGGAGAGACAGAAGAATATGTCCCAGCTGACTCAGGAAACGCAGGTGTGTGTCTTGAGAGATCTGTTTCCACTTGATGTTGTAAAAGTCCCGTTCAAGCTTCCGGAACCCTTCAACCTCCAGCATGCGGCAGACAATCCTCGACAGCTGCGCCGCTAGCAGAATCTCGCGTTGGTCTTCGGGGTTGTGGATGTCCATGGGCCTTTCTTGGCCTCCAGGTTGCAGGGGAACGAAGCTGTAACTGGCACGACTAGGCATGTTGTTCCATTGTGAGAGTAGAGACTAGGAACGAGGTTAGTCGAGGATACAAGGATAGACTTGCTTCGCTTACGTAGATATTGTTCATCGGATCGCAGTCTTTGACACAAGTCAGCCAATTCTTGGCTTTGTCTTTCGACTCCACAATCCGACGGTCGATGAATTCGAGGAAGGTGGACCGCGAGTTGCCGTTGTACTCGCTCAATGATTTCAAGAACTTGTACGTCTCTCCCAAGTCCAAAACGTACAGTGATCCCCATGCTTGGCTTGCACGGATGTTGAATCGTCCTTGCCGCTCGCTCAGGAACGTCAAAAGGTCATTCAAGTCGAATTTGGTTGGGATTTCCATTCGGACCCGGCCAGCTCGATCCACGGTCGGATGATTGACGGCTCGTTGAGCTAATGTTGTTAGTCAAAACTTCGTTACGATAGAAGGGTCGAGCTCGTACAGATATAATTGCATGTTCCATATTCGACAATGCTCGCAAAACAAGCACGAGCACATGGTTGTTCATGCAGTGTAGGGCGGCAAGCGTCGCATGGAGAGCTTCCATCACACTACAATCATCAGCTTTTTGTTACTCGAGACCAAGACAGGTAAAACTAACCTTCCGCTTGTTCAAGCGGCACTGAACACAAGTATCCTTGTTCTTCCTCCGCATTCCAGCGTTGGCCCGGCCAACCATGCTCAAAGGCCCCTTGCGGCGTGCTCCACGAGGCGGAGACACAAAATCTGCCGAGGCAATGGAACCGCCTTGCCCGTCCTCTTGGACGATCTGTAGTGGTTTCGGCAGATTCTGGTCAAGGCTGACGTTCGAGGTACGCTGCTTGCGCTTCCTGACAGTAGCCACCGATTGCAAAGCGAGCGCCTGAGGCCGGCCAGATGCCCGCTGCGCAGCGGTCGACGAAGCCCTTGACCTGGTAGGAGCAGTCATGAAGAAAGTCTCTTGGGGGTTTTCGCTGACCACAAATGCAGTGGCACTCTGGAGTGGCTGCGAGGTCGCAGAGGGAGACTCCTTCTGCTCATCCTTCCAAGCACCCTCGTCCTCCAGCTCTCGCTCTGCAAACGCCGGCACGTCGTCACTCAAGCCGGAGTAGGAGCAGTCGTAAACTCCCGAAAGATCACCAGAAACGGAAGAGCTCTCTGACTTGTGCTGGAATGAATCCTGAACCCTTCCATCATGGTCTTGCTGATTTGTTGATAACGAGGCAGGCGAAGTCAGGTTCGTAGGCAGTTGAGATTCGAGGCCTTCAAGCCAGCGCGATTCGAGTGGGCGCAAAGAGCCCTGGAAGCTGCGAGACTGGTTGATAATTTGGGTTGGTACCTGTGGTCCCATCTGAGGAACGGAGATGGGTGCTTGAGCCGACGTATCTGAATTGAGATTGGCAGGCGGCTCGGCCCAGGGATCAGCGGCGAATTGAAACGCTTGAGACAGATTCTGGAATGTCAGGTAAGGGTCCGGGTGAACCTCCGAAAATCCTTGTCCGTGCGACAGCTCTCCTCCATCGTCGACGATAACTGTGTTAGAGGACGGACCTTTTGCGTAAGGATAGAGCAGAGGCGCGTCCACCGGCATTCCAGCCGCCATGGAGTTGATGAGCTGGAATTGCGGCCATGTTTCATCGACGTGAAAGTTATCGTCCGTCGAGGAGGGCAAGGTTCTGGGGCTCACGGTCCCGCTGATGGTGCCTTCGATCGTGGCATCCGCGACGCTGAACTTCTCGGGCGAGGTAAGACCTGGGTTGCTGCAAGCACATCAAACATCGGTCAGCTACTTCTATTGCGACCATCGAGACTGGAGAGGAGACTCTGCGCGCACCTAGGGTCGGAATTATGCCCAAAGAGGGCCGCGCTGGGCTGATCGTTGGCCAGTGAACCATGTAGAATACCTAGATCCACAATGTCTGCTTCATCCTGATTCGAGTCTTGACTGGTATCCCACTCAAGCTGCTGGTCGTAGCCGGTGTGTTCCCACGAAGCGATCGAAAAAGCGGTATCGGATTGCCAATTGTCGAGTATTTTGGGGTCAATGCCCGCAGCTGCGCCAGCAGTCCCGCAGTCCATACAGGGGATATACGAAACCGTAGTCGAGGAATGGAAATGTCGGTGACCTCTCGAGTTAACAGTAACTCAAGAGGATGTGACTTTGTACCCGTCAGAGATTGTTGTCGCAATTGACGAAGCCGGAAGACTTGACTCTTCCCACTGGTGCGAGTGAAGCGCAAGAGGAGATGAGGATAGAGCGGAGTATCTCCGAATCCTGAAGACCAACGGAGACAGTCGAGTCGATGATAAGAGCGACTGAAGAGCGACAGTAGGGATAGATGTAATACGAATAAGAATGGACTGCCTGTGGTGACTGGTGAGGACAGAATTTCATCCAGAGTGTCTGAGTCGGACAGGGTTGGTTGAATTGATGGGTGTTCCCCACCAAAGATTTTGCGGCGATCGGCCTCCGATGTGAAGCTTGCAGCGGGACAGGCTCACTAAGTCACTGATAATATGATGGCGTGCTTTGATAATGCACTGGCCCAGAACAGGGGAGGAAATGAATTATTTGGATGGCCTCTTATATCTGGTTCTGCTGGAGCGTGTCACTATATACTACTTCCCATAAGAAGGAAGAGGGGTACAATGGCTCTTTTTAATCCTTGTTTCATCGTCCAAGTCAGCCGTCAGCAATTTTGGCAACGTCCGACGTCCAGGATGACTACGACTGTTGACTACGGAATGACGGATCGATGCTGCGTATCAAGGGCAATACCATTTGCCTTGTCTGAGAGTCAAGGGGCGGAGGAAATTGGACCATTGGAGGACAGGAGGCTTGAGGACCTGGGCCGCTGGGCGGGCACGAGGTGGATGACTCGGCGAAGGTGGTCAATTTGCCCGGCAGACTCGCGCTTCAAGCGGTGATGATCATTCGCCAATCTCTAGGTATTATTGCAGCAGTCCTTGGTTCTATTGGGTTTTCCTTTTTCCAAGTGCGCTACTCCGTATAGTCCGAGAACCCAAATAATGAACATGGGCAAAGTCAGTTAAACGATGGCCCATGGGTGACTGGCTGAGGCGCATTAGTCTACGTACCAGTGTGTCAAAATCCAGGGCGCACTGAGGGCCAAACCTAAGTTCCCGTTCGTTCCAACTCGGATACTTTTATGGATGGAGCGGATTACGCGACAGAATGGTCTCATCGAAATCTGATACGGGAAAGGGTTGTCCGATAGCCGTCCCTCTTGCTTTTTTGTCTCTCTTGCAGATTTGGCTACCTGGCTCAGTGCGCCGGGTTTTGTGGGAATAGTGGTTGAGTTAATTGAACCACTCTCTTTTCATCTTCTAGAAGTATGTCAATCATGGATCCGTATCATAGATAGCAGTTGTCTCTCCAAGTTCTTGAGACATTACCTACTATTCGAAGTATTCAAGAGCAAGACGTTCATAACGATCATCCTTTGCAAAATTGGGTTTCGACTCTACTCCGTATGGGTCCAGATGCCACGCTGTCTTTGAACTCTCCTGTCACAGTATTCATACTGGAGATCCTGGCTATGCATAAAGACCCATAAAGTCTACTATTAGTTAGTGCACTAGGACTTTTATAACTGCATACAATTTGACCGTCCTTGCGACTATCGCTCCTTCATCACTGATGACTTCATGACCGAGTCTGACAAGGCTTCACTTCGAGTCATGAACATGAGCAGCTGACCATTTCTTTTCTTTTACTAATATGTAGATAGCGGATTACCCGAGGGGACCAATTTCCTCTGCGCTGCATCTTGTCCGGCTTCACCGCAGCCTCTTTTTGGGCATCCTGTTGTTTCGTCATGTAACGTTTCATACAGTATGTTACATTTCTTTCCGCTTTGGTGTTAACCAAATACTAAGGATACTAAAGTATAGTACATACTATGACATCCTTTCGTTACGAGAATTACTGATGTTGACTGAGAAGTTCTCCTTCCAGCATTCCGGTCCCCGCAGCGCAAACAGCTTCACCGTAGCCAGATTGGAGGTTCCCCGGTATGTTTTCGGTAGTCGGGATAGATTGACCTCTCCAGGGCTCAATCATTACCCAGGCAATGATTCTTATAAGTCCTATTTCCTCCAGCGTCAAAGGGGCGCCGTAGAAAAAATAACCGTCATATCTGCCCGTGGGGGGTCGTTCAACCCTTCTCCGCATCACATCTCGGACTGAGGACGCCAATTGCAAACCGGATCGAGGGCACTGCTCCGTAGGATCTTTCAGCGCCAACCAGGTTTCAAGGCACTATTGACAACCGGCATGCATATATTGGTAAGTCACCTTGCTCTTTCCCTATCACCTTGCGCTCAATGCCCATTGGCGCATGAAGCTCGCGATACACCAAAAGAAAAGAAATAAATACTCATGTGATCATTATCCCAGGTTGTCAATGACGACGGTCCGCCCTCGCGGCGCCTGTCTCCATACATCCGGCCATTCGTCGATGCGCTCCAGGCTTCCGGCCATCAAGTCTCCGTCGCAATCCCAGCAAGATCTCGATCCTGGATCGGCAAAGCACACATCATCGAAGCCGCCCTAGAAGCGACATACGTGCCCCCAGACGCCTTCCGAGACGACGGATCATGGGACGACGCCTACGAGACCCCCGACGAGGACGAGTCGAACTCGAATCGCGAATGGGTCGTCATTACCAACGGCACACCCGCCAGCTGCACCCAACTAGGCCTCTTCAACCTCTTCGCGGACCGAGGCCCCATCGACCTTGTGATCTCAGGCCCTAATCACGGCCGCAACGCTTCAACGATCTACAACCTCTCCTCGGGGACCGTCGGCGGCGCCCTCGAAGCCGCTATCTGCGGGAAGCGCGGTATTGCCATCTCCTTCGGCAGCAAGGACGAGCAGCCGATCGAGGTCATCCGCGCCGCGGCCAGGCTCGCCGTCCGCGTCGTCAACCACCTGTACCAGAACTGGGACGAGCGTGTCGAGCTGTACAATCTGAACGTGCCAATGCGCGCGGACGTGGAGACTAGACCCGTCCGCTATACTCGCACTCTACCCTACTACTGGTCGAAGGGCTGTCTGTACGCCGAAGTGTCCCAGTCCCAGGCCAACGGCCATTCCACGCCGGCATTGACGAACGGAGCCTCGAACCTCTCAGACGAGAAAGCCGCGGAACTGTGTAATGGTAATGGCTCGGCCACAAAAGCCGTGAATGGGTTCGGCGGCTCGCACTCGCACTCGCACCTCAAGAAACGCAATTTCGCCTGGTCGGCTGAATTGTCCGAGATGAAGAAAGCTTTGCAGGCAAGCGAGGAGGGAACGGATGCGCATACGGTTCTAAACGGAAGTACTAGGTTAGCATCCTCTCATCTTCCGTTCATTGAACTATACGTCCCGTTCGGAATGCAAGAAGCTGACTGTCAATATAGTGTTACTCCCCTGACCGCAAACTTCTCGCATGTTGCTGGCCTCGATGGACCCTTGGAACTTGACGACTGATGGACTCATGAACATGAAAAGTTAGACGATAGATAGATAGATACCCGCGAAGGTTCTTTTTTCTTTTTGCGTTATCAACACTTGGCTCCTTGCTGAATCGTGCTCGAGAACCAGTAGACGCTGGCCCCTCCTAGACCTCGACATCAAGAAACCGGGTGGTTAGCCTACCTTGCTTCTTGCTTAGTTGCTTCGACTCGCTATTCGACATGAGAGTGGCCAGATCAAATGCTTGTGTGCGAGTCTGCGAAAGCCGTACATCAACTCAACAAATAGGTAATCGAACTACGCATGCTACGCTGCACATATTCAAACATTACTTTGTATAAACATCCAGGCGAAGTAAGAACATGTCCCATTGCCAACTACTAACTACCCACACTAAGTAAAGCAAAGAATAAATACAAAGTGAGCTCGTCTTAGCTTCGCCAAAATGGCTACTAGACTCCAGCACCACGGTGAGGTGCGAGCTCGTCGCTGGAGGCCTGTCATCGGTATGAGAGAGAACAAGTCAGCAACCGAAAGTCATCACAAGCACAACTTGAAAGAACGAAAGGAAGGCTCACTGGCAAGTCAAAGAAGACGAGCCATCGGGAATGGGATGTCTTAGTCGGATTGCCCGAGTGACTGTCGATGTTAGCAAGGCGAGAAAGAAGATCGAGAACGAAGACATGAGTGCGAGAAGATGCTTACCTGTACCCAGATATCTCCTCGAGCAGTGCCGTATGGCTGTGTCCCACCATTGGACGTCTCCGTTTAAATGGTTGCAGTGCGTGACTGCCGGGATAGCACCAGCCTCCGTAGCAACACATTCTCGAGGGAAGAACTTGCCCTTTTCTTCGAGCAGTGCCGTGACCTTGTCCCACCATGTGGACGTCTCCAGCTGGCTGCAGTTTACAGCTGACGCGGTAGGGACTGCTGGGAAACAACAGGTCGTCAAAGCAACACATTCAAGAAGGAAAGGCCGATGGTCGCAACTAGAACAAGTCACTAGAGGTGGTCTTGTAATAGGCTTGCGCCTGTGAGGAAGAAGAGAAGAAGAAGAAGAGAAGGAGAGAGAAGGGGGGAGGAAGGGTTTAAATAGTGCGAGGTGCAGTGGCTGGCTCGCTGACGGTCTGGAAGATGTTCACTGAATTCATTCACTATGATGCGTGCATACTGGAAAAATCCGGTTCACTTCAGGCAGAAATCCCTACTTCTCTGACTCAGTGACTCAGAGTAGCAGTAATGAGCGCTTCGCAGTGAATATAACCAGAAAACGAGTACTTTCTGACTCATTCTACGGCCGAACTTTGCCTCTATGGCAGTCTCGACGTTCCAGGAAGGTCTGGATAGACAGTGATATCCACATCGAAGGATCATCCCCTCCCCAGCAACACTCAACGACACTCGCTGACTCTATTCTCATCCATAGCAAGATAGCCAGAAAGTCTACAAACCCTACAGCAGCAATGTGTCTCTGGCTTCGAAGTGGTGGCTGGTCTATACCGCTGCGTCGTACCCACGTCAGAAGTATGACTGTGAATAGAACACAACAAGTTCCTGCCTCTTTCTTTTCCCTTTTCTTCTGAAATTCTCGTCAAGAACTAGTAGCATTCGCTGGCTCAGAAAAGGCTGGTGCCCACGAAAAATAGAATATCAAAAGAAAAATAAAAATCGGACCCAAGGAATATAGCCCTCATCGATTCCAAATATCCTGCCTCAGGCACTGAAGATATGATGCCATTCCTTCCTTCCTACAACACCTCCCTTTATGGGATACTTACTTCGAGCCATATAGTAGCTACTAGATTGTACACTGTATCAGGTTCTACTGTATAGGGTAGCTTACATTGTCATCCACTACATCAGAGTCTCAGGGGGCTACATAAATGCAAGGAAAACAACAGGCATCGTCCACATTTACGCCCAAGCATCAAACGAACTGCGCTTCGGTGTAACTGAATAAGAAGAGAGA
Organism: Aspergillus hiratsukae; assembly: GCA_014281905.1. Lineage (NCBI taxonomy): Eukaryota > Fungi > Ascomycota > Eurotiomycetes > Eurotiales > Aspergillaceae > Aspergillus > Aspergillus hiratsukae. The sequence goes on along the minus strand of JACBAD010002099.1, from coordinate 74,551 downwards.
TCGTACAAGCCAAGTTGAGATAGTACCCAGCCATCTCTAAATTTCGTATACTTACCTGCCGATATAGGAACAGACAAACATGACTAGGGCTAATCGCTGATACCCACAAAGAACTCCTGGCTGATGAACGATGTTGTTAGAAGAAATCAATATCTCGGTTTTCTACTCCAAGCACCGGGTTTTATGAGTACCCCTCGACGGATATCCCTTGATGGAACTGGATGCTAACTCGCTTCTCTTATACTGCTACAGTCCTCGATTTTTCCTTCTGCCCCAAACGACCTTCGAGATGCGTGTGCGGTTGCACAGGGGTAGCACAGCTCCTGTTGCGTATCGAACCTGGTTGGAGTGACGGTTTACGCCGTTGAAGGGGTTGGGGATACAGGGGCTTGTATGTACGGCTGGAACGGGTTTCGGAGATTGATATGGTATGGACCCTGGTTCGGCGAGTATGCGTACGGGTATAGCCGCCCATCGTCTTCTGGATGATACTGTTTCCAAGGCATCACAAGGCGTCCAAATTGGATGTCTTGACTGTGAGATCTCGGCTGTAGTGAACTCAAGGCATGAAGACCTGGGGGTATAATGATTTGTTGTCGCTGGCTCACTCGGGCAAATATGTGATTGAAACTGGTAGAAACTTAGAGAGCTTCAGGTTCATGGCCAACTTGATCAAGAAGGGTCAATTGCGAGGACTTGGTATAGCGGATAATGGTATGGACATATTAAATCACATGAATTGTGAAGCGGCATATTGATAGGATGAATCGAAAGAGCAGACACTCTAGAGCGCTCTCGCAGCTTCTCCTGCTCCACTGTCTACGACCGACGCCTGTTCAGCTCGCATCTTGCCCTTACCGGGACCCCCCTCACCAACGCCCATTCTCCGAGCCACATAACGCTGTGCAACGACTCCTATAGCTAGAGCGAGAGATTCTTCAAGCCACTCCGCCACCCATTCGCGGGGATCAACACCGCCGCCGGCAACAATCTCAGCAATATCCTCAGGAACGGTCGTGCGCGGTACATTCCCGTCCTCCACATTGAGGTCTGCGGCAGCTGGGGCCTCGGCATCCAGCCAATCGATCCACTTTTGGGGAATTGTCTGGGAAATAGTATGGAAGGCAATGCCATGGATGGGGTCATGGAGGTAAAGGGCGAATGCGACCTCCTCTTCTGTCGCCTCGGGAACGTCAACAACCCCAGGAGGGGTTGCCTTCTCCGTCGCCGGGCCAGCCTGGAAAAGTTCTGTTGATGAAGTTTGACTGATAGCTTGGATAGCTAGGAAGATGTCGCTGCTCCGGACCGGGTTGGATTCGCTCAAGTCCTGAGTAGCTTGTTTCGCAGCTGCTTCAACTCCGCCCCTCGAGGCAAAATATTCGGTTGCGTATGATTCTGCGCTCGCCCGAGCAAGCTTGGTGGCCTCCACGGTGCCTCGGACGGCTGAGATACTGCGAGGAGTTCCAGGTGTGACAGTTCGCCACCATGGGCCATCTTGCCAGCCTGCGGTGGAGAATGAGGTTCCGAGGTCAAGCCCGCGTTTCGGGGCTGATTCTTGACCGCGTTGGATGACGAGTAGGTCTCCGCCTTCGACCTGTGCCATTACCCGTGAGAAAACGGAGTAAACGATAGGGTCGATAGCGGGATATCCGGAGATATCGTGAGTGACATGTATTTGGAGACGTTCATGAGAGGAGATTGGAGGCGCAATGGTGTGAAGCAGAGATGTAAATGTAGGCAGGGCCTTGTTCTTGAGCTCGCCACCTAGAAAGCGCGATTAGCATGAATCAAATGAAGCAAATAAAATTGTCGACACACCTAAATCTCTAAGAGCTCCAACATTCCCTCGCACTTGCTGCGCCCACTTCAGGGCCTCCTCATTCTGCTGAATCTCTTTGACTGCAGCCTCGGCTTGCTTCATGGCAGCAGTGGCCGTCGCAAAAATACCTCCCCACCATCCTCCACCTCCGCTGGCGGGAGCCTCCTGCGCCTTTGGCCTCTCGGGCTCTGAGGGTTGTGTAGTCGTTGGTTTGTTTCCAGCACGGTCTGACCGAACACTCTCCCCAGACTTACGAAAAGCTGGTTTGTCTTCGCTAGATCGAGGTGTAGCTACTGCTGCTGGCTTGGGTGATCTGCTAGCTGGTCTAGGCTCGTTCGTTGAAAGTCGTGGAGTGCCGGGTCCACTGCTTGGGCGCTGCGAAGCTAGATTGTCCAGCTCGGCCAGGATATCTTGTTCCGACTGTGCGGTAGTGGACGCAGCTGTCGGCTTCGATGGCTGCTTTTCCGCCGTCGAGTCGATTCCGAGGTCGTCGAATTGAGCGAGGAGCTCATCGCTCGTAGGTTTCGCGCCTTTTGGAGGCATTGTCCTTGTGGTGTGTGTATCTGGAACGTGAGAATGCCGAGACAGAGTGTTATCAGGAGAAGGTTGGTCAGAGCTCATGGGGGGCATTAATGTTCAGGCGGTGGGGAACTTGATGACCTGCGCCAAGGAGCGTTAGCGTGTTGTCAAGAGCAACTCGATCTACGAACTATGAAATTTGGATGTCTCCCTGCTGTTGTCAACTGCAACCTGTTGGTTTGGGCCTACAGTAATAGTTGCGGAGTAATGATGAGACAATGTTTGAAAATCATTAGGCGACCGAGAAATCACGCTCTGGGCAATACTGTTTACTGAACTCATGTTTACGACCCCTAAAGTCTATAAATATATACTTCCTCGCGTCTCAAATGAACTCGCGGATTGCCTACACCTTTAACAGCCTGTCTCATGCCAGCTAAATGCCTCTCTTTACCTTCGTTATACCAGGTCAATAAACCTGGCTCTTAAGCCTCTAAAGTTCATACGGAAAGGTGCGGATCCACTCCGCAATGCCTTGCAGAAGTCAGCCAGCACCGTTGGCAAAGGGAGATGTGAGCTAGAAAATATAGCGAGCGGACAATTTACTTGGAGATCTTGAAACAACCTTTCGGAAATGCTGAGCATGTTGTCAAGGTCTCATGTTACAGCTTTCGGCATGAGCAAAATCATCATCCGTACGGCCGCGCGGAAGATTGCCGATGGGCCAACCTGCGTGAAGTGATCAAAATGGTGTATCCGATATGGCTGCTAGAGAATATAGAACAACAGCGCTCTGAGTCAGACGTCTCGCTCTATCCCTGGATATAATTGAAAGCTCGGAGGACTACCAACGACATTTGATTGCTCTTCGAAGATCCGCGGCTTGGCCCAAGGGTACTACTGTACAATCACATCGTTCCCCGCGGCGGGGCCCTTCCGAAGAATTGATCTGTGGGGTTATTCGATAATAAATAGCGTGGTTCCCCATATTCAGGCTGCGCAAACTCACTGAATTATTGAAACGTACCTCTCTATATATCAAATAAAGGGTTCAAACCTCGGAAGTCCAAGGTTGCGCAAACTCAATTGCGTCCATAGCTTTCCATTTCATCCTTGAGGTAGGTGTACCAAATCAGATTCATGGTACGATGACTCACTGAGAACAATGTAGACTTGCGAAAGTCGATTGAGGTCACTTGCTGTCCGAGTTGTATCTTATTGAAGTCTGGCACGTTCTTGAAGTCGACAATCTCACCATGCGTCTTCCATACGTCCCTGACCCTCCACCCACTAGCACCCCCGAAGAGGCGGAGATCCTCGCTCGTGTCAAAGCCAGACGTGCCCCTGGAGGCCTCTTACCACTTGATCGTGCGCTTCTGCACTCGTATCCTGTGGCAGATGGATGGAATTCGTTCATTGGGGCAGTTCGAACAAAAACTACCTTGTCCACCATTATCAGGGAACTCATCATCTGCCGTGTGGCGGTTCTAAATGGAGCCTGGTTTGAATGGGAACAGCACGCACCTTTGTTGCAAGAAGGCGGATTTAGTGACGAGGCATTGCCCGTCGTTCGTGACATCCAGGCAGATATTTCGCTGAAAATTGAAGAGAAGGTCCTGAGTCCGGCTGAAGGAGCTGTTCTGAAGTACACGGACGCCATGACGAAGACGGTCACTGTTCCCGAGGAAGTGTTCCAGGAGCTGAAGGGATTTTTCAATGAAAGGGAAATCGTCGAGATAACGACAACTTCGGCAGCGTACAATTGTGTAAGCCGGTTTCTTGTTGCCTTGGATGTTGGGGAGAAGAATCCCTAAGTGTCAAATATGCTTGTTCCATCCACTCAAGTGCTCCCAAAACATGACTTTGGGCTCCCGAAGAAGCAGGCGAGGACATGTTCATTTAGAATTATGTTTGACAGCTGAATAGAGTATGCATCATCTTCCCGGGCCTACTACAACTAAGGCAGCTGGAACTTATACCAAGCGTTCTATCATGAATGCTGATACTCACAATAAGATAAAAGTAGATGTCATACAATGACCGCAGGGTGTCTGTCTGAAACTCACCCTAGATAAGCTACGTCTTCAAACAATGAGAACATTCCATTGTCTCACTAAAAGATTTTCAGATTTTGAATAGGACAATGCAATGTAGGGTGATACTGGACTGCAGTCATCGCACTGAATAAGTTATTCTCTTATAACACCAGACTGGATACTCAAGACGTTAGTATGACCGACATGGGGAACATGGACAACAATCGTGGTATATCTACATAGATCCGCCCTTATTTCTCCTCCGTTACCCTTTATGCTGTCTTCGCTTGGATGTTCCTTGTCTAGAAACGTTACCTAAGGTACTATCAAGGCCAGAGGCGAATGATGTCAAGGAACAGGCATTACAGCTCAGTACGGATAAAAATACCGACCTATGCCTTTGGGTAGATTCGACCCAATGATCAAAGGTACTGAGAGGATATCGAGGCAACATCAATAGTCTGAATATCGATCCTGTATCAAAAAGGAATATACAGTCTGTGATAGCTACTTAAGTTATCTACATCTCAATTTCATCAGTGCGTAAGTCGCAGAGTCTCTTCAACGCAGGCAGAGTGGTACGTATGAGATACTAGTCACCTAGGTAGGCAAGCAAGTACCTCTACCTTGGGGATCTACCATGGTATGGTACTGATGTATGGTAAGGTAATACAAAATCGACAACTGAATGTATATCAACTTAAAAGCTAATTATTGGCTATTAGATCTACCCAAGCGCCTGGCCCTTCTCTTCCGGATGGCCCAAAGTCACACTTTTGCGGATAAAGTGGGTCATCTGTATGGTAAAGCAGGTACGCAGCCAAAATACCAACCTACTTTACTTTGAGATAACAACACCTTTTTCGGGCTCTACAGACTCTTCTTCATTCACTACTACATGCCCATCGTCTGCTACATCGCCCTCCCCAAGTTTCCGAGTAGGTTTGGACTCATTCATTGACTGATGTATGGTGTCCAGTGCTACTAGCTTCTCTTTTCCTCTACCCTTTTTCCTTCCATCCCTTCTCCTTTCTCCTTTACATTCAACACCGTAGTAAAATCTCCTACTACTACACTGGATGCAAGCTTCCATGACCAGCTTCTTGAAAAACACCACAATCAGCTTTCTCAATAATTAATATCTTCGAATCTGCACATTATCATTTACATTCGATCATTTCTCCAGAGCAAGTGTGCTTTGCAGACTGATTTCTGCGCTTACTTTGGCCTCTACTTTTGCTGAACTATCTACGTACTTCCTACCTATTATCCCTGTCAGACATTCGCGACAAAAAAGCCCTCTCGTCAGAGCAAACCATCGCTTTTGAGACTGATTCCCCTGCTGAATCTGAGCTCGAATAATTTATCCAGAATAATCGCTATTAATTCGAATTGTTCTGGCAGACTGGTTCTGCTTTCTTACGGTATGTATGTGGCTGTCGTGTGTTCCACACCACAACTTCTTGGTTATCCGTCAGATCCTGCGATGCCCCATCTTCTCATTCAGCAGTTCTCCAAATTTTCGAATCATCGATTTCCAGATCGACTTCCAAGTTATTTATCCTGCTTTTCATAGCACATCTGCATTTGTTTCTTCTGTCCTTCATACTGTGGCGGCTCCCTGAATCGCACAGCAGTCCCGAAGTACTGTTGGCGTCTTGGCATCTCCCAAGCGAACTTTTTCCGTTTTGGAAAAGCATTGGACTGACACTGAATGTTTAGATACCAAAATTGGGGAAGAGAATTCGATTCTCTGTTTCTGATTTTCATCAAATCTTCATACATATCTACTTCAGATTTGCTCATCCTTCTGGAGTATTCTTCGCCGAGCAGGGATGGCTCCTGTCGCGCAGCGCGATATTGAGATGAACAACCATACTTCGGACATGGCCAGCCAGGCCTCATCTCTTCGCCGACAATTCTCCGAGCCACTCTCTACTCATTCAACTTCCACCCAAACATCTCAATCGCCTTCTTCTTTGACTCATAAGTCCAAATGCTACCTGTGTGGGGAATATTTCAATACCTCTAAGTCACCAAATGATGATTCTCCTACCATCAAAGAGCATATTGCTACGGCACACACCCGCGGCGCCAAGAGATACTCTCTTAGTGCTGCAAATGAACATACCCCGAATGGGCAACTTCACACTGATCACGAGCTCACCGAAGATGCTGCGGCTTCTGGAGTTGACGATGTCGAAGTTGGCGAAACTGGCGAAGCCGAAGAGACTGACGGGATCAGAACATATGACACTGCCCCTGAGGGCGAGGCCGACGAAGCGATGTCTGGTCTTCCTTCTCCCATTCGACTTGATGGCTTCTCTCGTGGACAGACTTCGATCATTGAGCAGCGTGTTTATAATCTCTGGAATATCAACGATGTCTCCCAGTTCTCCAAGGACTTTGAGGACAGAGTTGACGACATCAAGTACACCTGGGATATAGTATTTCGTGATCCCAAGCGTGGCACGAAGCGGGACGCATCTGACTTCTCAGAGCGCCCTAATCCTTACAAAAAGACAAAAGTCGCGAAAGGGGAATTTCTCGAAATCACACCTCTGGAAGACATCCTATCCCAGCTCCGTGATCCAGAGTATCGCTCTGTCGAAGAGCTCTATGCGATCACTGAGAACGCACATCTCGCTTTGAAGACATGGCAAGAGGAATATCTCGCCATTGACAAACTCTATAGACTTGCAACTCGACAGCAAGGCAAGCCCAGTGCGGACCCAAGGAAGTTCGAGAACCCCAGCGTGTTCGAGAGTCAAAGAGAAGCAATGCTGTACGGCTATAAGTATGATCCCAAAGCTCCGGGCGGCATCCAGGACCCCTTCGATCAGGGTGGCTTCACACCGACGGCCGCCCAGACAGCCAAAATCAGAGCCAAGGGCGACCCCAACCCTGATGGATGGCCGATAATTCACAAATTTGGCACACCGTACGTGCCAATGTTACCGAAACCACCAGCCCAGTCAACCGTCGCAAAGAATACGCGCCGTCGTAAAGCAGCGGAATTGGAAGCAGCTAGCCAAGAAATCGAGACGGACGACGCTTTCTTCGGGACGCCTGTGCCCGCTGAGGATCAAGAAGACTCTATCCCGCCGGGGAGGCGGCGAACTCGACAACGCCGTGTGGCACTCGAAATTGAGCAAACGCAAGACAATACACCCGTTCCCTCAGCTCCCGATTCTCCTGCTCCTACGACTGCTGCTACCCGGGGTGCCGGTCGTGGACGAGGCCGAGGCCGTGGACGAGGTGCCGCCCGCGCTCCTTCTCGGGCCGTTTCGGAAACGCCACAGCCAGCGGCGAATGCGGCTCCAGTTCGAGGACGCGGTCGCGAAACCAAAGTAGTAGCCTCAGTGCCACATCCTGTACCGTTGCAGGCCCGGCCTCCGGCTAACCCCTCTGGGACATTGTCTCAACTGGCGCCAATCGAGCCGGCCCTTAATGGGGCCCAAGCGGCTGTCTCTCCTGCAACCACTCCAGCGAGAAGAACGGTAGCCAATGAAGCCCTGGACCCAACTGAGCTGGCTCGACGAGAAAAGATCGCTAATGCCAAGAACCCCCGGCGCACGGAGGCCATGCTCAATCACTGGGCCCGGTTCAACCGGGAGGGCCGAATCCGCAAACCCAAGCGATCCAAGTCGCAGGTTGCGGCGGACCGCGCTGCAGAGGCCGCTAAGAAGGCGGCGGAGGCCCAGAAACCCGTTATCAAGAAACCCAAGTCCCGCACTCCCGGCCCTGTGGGCTCGCAACTCGACGGGCATATTGCCCCCGCACCAGCTGTGCAGCCTGTGTCGCTCCCTGTGCCCACTGGGCCCCCCGGACTAGCGCCTATGCCTACAGTCCGGTCGATGCCTTCTCCATATGCGCCCATTGATCCTCGAGGCATCGCATCATTTCCCGCAGGTCCTCCGGGGCCATTTCAGCAGCCTCCTGCTCCGGTGCCTTACCGCACCCCGTACCCAGGTTATTACAGCCCATACGGGGCGCCGACGGCTGGAATGCAGCCACCAGGCCCGGGCCCCACGCGACCTGCATGAGCAAGCATATTCTTGTCGGTCCCTTCCTCTTTTGCTTCGTGCTTTGTCTCTCGCGCGGGATAACCAATTCATTTCTCCCTCTTCGCTGTATGATGGGTTACCCTCGATCTGGATAAATCCGCAGTCAGGAAAGAGACTATGGATGATTGGGTCGAAGAATTGTTGCTGTCTATACCGCCCTACACAAGGCTTTCTTCAACACCCGTGTTTATGCAAAACATCTACATCTGCAGTTCGACATTATTTTTCTCTGTATTATCTACGACTTTATGGTGGACCTCGGATCGGAGCGCTGCACCTGTCATTGTTCAGCTTTTTCTCGGAAGCACATTGAATTTTCGTCATGTCATATTTGAGCGAAGGTGCCAGGAATTTGGTGGAACTGTGTACATTCTGTTGATCCGCTAGTTCTTGTACTACTGGTCACGCTGGACGAGAGGCTCTGTACAAATATTGTATTGGGAACGACCGGCACTTTGAGTTCGACTTTGATGGTCAAAAGGGATTGTTTGCATATCTCTCTTTAATGTCCCACTTTGTTGTTCCATGTGCTCGTGGTTAAAGTCACTACGTACAGAAAATTGTAAATGAGGTTTGTATGAAATGATAATCATAGTTCATATTTAGACAGTTACTGACTGGAACTTGTGTCATATTCTTTATGCAGTCCTAGACATGAGTCGTTTCATCTCATTCTCGCCGTTCAATTCAAAATCACGTGGCAATTGTAGGCCGGTAGCCTCACGTGACTCAGTTTGCAACTTCAGATCAGTGAGATCTCAGGCGAAGTCAAACGCGTTGACGCTATCGGGCTCTTCCTCCACACACTTTCACTTCACCACTACTTTCCGCAAAGAATCAAACCCTGGTTCGTCTAGCCTTGAGACTTTAGCATACATCCGTCACAATGGGTAAAAAGAGACGTGGTCCAACACTCGAGGAGCTTCTGGCTCGGCCGTGGTGTTACTACTGCGAGCGCGATTTCGACGATCTCAAAATCCTTATATCACATCAGAAGGCGAAGCATTTCAAATGCGAGAGGTGCGGGCGGAGACTCAACACCGCAGGAGGTGAGTCAATACACCACATCTGGCCCTCTGATGATACGTTTTGCTCACTGGATGCAAACAGGCTTGTCTGTGCATATGAGTCAAGTGCACAAGGAACAGCTTACGGCCGTCGACAATGCGCTTCCGAATCGCTCGGGTCTCGATGTCGAAATCTTCGGCATGGAAGGTGTTCCTGATGATGTCGTGCAGTCTCACAATCAGCGCGTCATCGCTCAATTTCAGCAAGCAGAGGCGGAGCGGCAGGCCGTGACGGGAAACCCACCTTCAGGAACGGGGTCTGGCGGCCAACCGGCGAAGAAACCCAAGCTTGAAAACGTGTCCGACTTGAAGAAGCGTTTAGCTGAGCACAAGGCCAAAAAAGCGGAGGTTGCCGCTGGAGGAAGCAGCGGAGAGGCGACTCCTCTGGGTGCCGGGCAGACACAGGGTCCGAGTGTATTTGTAAGTTTCTTGTCTTGATTGATGTATCATCCTGGTGCTAACTTGTTGTGTTTCTCTAGGCTCACTCTCCTCAGACTACAGCAGCCGTCCCGACCCCACAGTTCACATATCCTGCACCTTATGCAGCCACCGGCTCTCCATTCCCGCAGTCGGCGAGCCCGGTGTATCCAAATTTCTCACCAGGCGCACAAGCACAGTATCCTATGCAGCATACGCCTATGGGATATACTCCACAGCCATATCCGGTTGGTACTGCTGCGCAATCCACCCCGCCATATGGAACAACGCCACCTCCTTTTCCGATACAACCGCACCACCAAGCTTCCCCGTCGCACACAACCCCTCAACCTACCCCGGCATTCCCACAACGTTCTGGTAGCTTGCCGGCCGCGCCTAGCCTCCCCCAGCGCCCCGCTTTTCAACCCCCGCCAGTTAATGCATACCAAATGCAACAAATCCACATGGGCCACCCCCTTCCGAACGCTGCAGTGCATGCTGCTGTTCCGGATGGTGGCAGAGCGCCAGCAGCAGAACCTGCATCGATATCGTCTTCGGTCAATGATCTTGTCTCTGGGGCAGCGAAGGAAGCTGACCAGGCCGCGGCCAAAGCTGCAGCTGGTGCGACTACTGAAGAGAAGCCGTCGAAGAAGGACAAGTCCAAACCGACACGCTTGGTATACTCTGATAATGAAACCAGTCCGGAGGAAAAGATGGCTAGATTGTCAAGGTACGCATTTGTTCCTGACCGTCGAGGAGAAACGACCCTTGAAGAGCTCCCTGCTGCTGTAGTAGTGGGGACTATCCGGGAGCCGGACAAGATTTTCGACTCTGCGCAGTGAAAGTGCGGCAACTGTGAGCCGACTGACCATTTGCGAAACGAACATGCCCTCCGGATTCAACACACATTTCCGCTCAAAATCCGTTCAAGAATCCTGGTCAGACGTCTGGACAGAGGTACGAACCACAGATTTCAGCTAAGTTCGATGCATATCAAGTTCTAGCTTCATCTTATCTATCTCCTCTTCTACTCCCCTAATATGTCATGCCATGGCAAAATCAAGTGCAAGAAAGAAGAAACTATACTTGAAATTGAACAGGGGCTGCTACAATACTCATCCATCCTCTTCGCTGTCATGATGCGGGTGGACCTTCTGAGGAACAGCAACGAGATACAACGAAAGTCTAAAGAGCATTGATAGAGTGCTGGTGAGTTTGGTTGTCAACCTTCACCGAGCAAGGCTGATATTATTGGGTACCATGGGAAGTTGTTCGTCCGAACTTGATCAGTTTCGTGTTCTTGCCTCGTGAGTTGATTTGAGACGGAAGACCGGGTCGTTACCCACCCTCTGTTAAGTGAAAAATGCTGCTGTAAGTTCTCTAGCATAAAGGTAGGCAACGAATCGATGCTTGGACTCAAATGACACTCCTATTAATGGAATGGATACTCTTGTCAATTAATTATTTCGGTCAACGTTTGTAAAGTAGAGTCCCGTAGCATACATTGTCCATGCCCAATTCAACTCAACTCAAATCAACTCAAACCCTCGAAGCCCTCTTCTCCCGAAACGCCAACCCAAAAACCACCAGCCCATACGTCGCAAGCACACTCAGCGCAAGAGGCACCGGCTTCCCCCTCGTCTTAATAACCCTCGGCACAGAACTCCCCCCCAACACCGCCGACGCCAACAACCCAATCTCCTCGCCGTAGGGCTGTCCGTCGCGCAGACGCAGGAAACTGTACAGATAGAGCGCGCCGACTGAGAGACCCGCCGCGATGGAGGGGATGGAGCCTGTGCGGGCGTAGCCGATGATTCCGCCTAGGGAGGTGAGGAGGGAGAGCGCGGCGGCGGAGTTTGTGGGACTGGGGAGGGATTGCGACTGTTCATTCGCTGTCAGTATCAGCTGCTACTGCTGCTGCTTCTTAAGCTGATTGACGATGGGGTGCGTACCATTTTGATGATTGGATTGAGGTGGTCTGATTCGAGTGTGGGATTTAGATAGATGAATCCAAGGAGGTAAAGGTTGACGTTTGAGGCGGGGATACGTCAGGTTGTTGATAGATGGAGAAGAGCTTAGGTGGACATTGAGATCGGAGCTCGTGGTGTCATTGGTGGAGACGAGTACGGATGTGATGCATTGGTTTCCCGAGCAGCTGGTCGTATTACTAATGGCACCCTTGTACCTCTCTCCTCCGTAGCATAAGACAAGAATAGTTGAATGGCATCGCTGATATAAATTCACCGAGCACTTTCAGCAGAAATAAATCCCCAGTTTCAGCACGTTGACAATAGGGTACTCCGTATATGAGTTTCCAGCCCACTTCAAGTTAAGGATCTACTGCTTTTCACTGACCTTTTACGTATCACTCAAGACTGCCTGCCTGTCCACAACGACCAGGAACGATGGATTCCCCCGAAATCCTTCTGTTTCAGAATGTCTAGTCTAGAGGTAACAGACCTTGGATATTAGATTTACACAAGGAGTGTGCTGAGCCTGGCCAAACAGCGTATGCCCATAGGGAAAATGTTCACCTTGCAGATTCTAAGGGATAGCCATACTGCATATAAAAGGATTAGAAGGATTATGGCTGTGCCAACTACCAACATGCTGTATATATACACAGAGTGATGTAAAGTTGGTCTTGGACTCTTGGTGAGATTGCAAGTATATATAGATACTATGGTAGACATCCTAGAGAGCTAGACTGATCATCTCTCAAACTTGAAGCTATTGCAAGTACTTAAACCCAGGCTTCTCCCAGGAAAAAATATCCAACTTTTTTTATCATTCTCTGCCATCATGGAGTACACATTCACACTTTTATCAATGTTTCCTATGATACTCGCGCAACAGTATTGCAATAATGGCGTGAGCTCATCATCAATACCCAGCAGAGAGCGCAACGACAGATGCAGAGCGGCGGGTATGGATTACTACTGTGTATGTATTCTGAACTGCCTAAGGCATTTTGATTTTACAGACTAACATAGTATCTATTTGAGTAATGTGTTGACCCTCTTCCCGGCAACAGAAATCCCAACCCAGGTGCCTTTCCTACTTGGAGGGGGAACTGTGCCTCTGCTAGTATTGGTGCTGCTACATGCTCGAATGGAGGGGTAAGATCATGCTCATCTTCATTCGATATTGAATCAACTAACAGGCGGAATGACTCTAGTTTATTCATTGTGTAAGACAGTCTAGAGAAGGGTTGATATGTTTACACAGCTAACCCACAACAGTGCACCAACTAAGCTTACTGTTGGCTGCAACATAGCAGGAAAGCCAGCATAAGCAGAATCAATACAATACAGGGCCAGCATATTGGAGTATGGGTAGGTGGCAACCTGGTGTTGATCCGGCGAGGATGGCCATACGGAGTACTAGACTAGTAGCAGATTGATGTAAACAGAGTCATATTATTTAGTACTGTCTGATAGATGACATAAATCATACATATGCATGCAATCATCGCCCATAATGCTTTTAGAAGCGTAAATCATAACAACCCATGAAACGTGATATCATAATCGGAAACTAATGCGTGATGGATGGTGGATGGATGCGAGTCGGTCTAATGCCATGCAACGAATTCGCTTGAGCCCTTTGTGGTCTTGGTAAGGGTCAAAGTCGATGATGATGAAAGGCGCAGAGCTTTTAGAGACAACAGCTCAATCCTCATCCTCCGATTCCAATTCCTGACTGCCTTGAAAGCCATCCGTCTCCTCTACCCAAAAGACAGGGACCGCACTCAAGGCAGCAAAGAAAGCCAGAAGCCACCAAGGGAGGATAACGTAGCCCTGATTAACTCCATAGGAAAACGCTGCACCGACAAGTGCAGGCCCCGCAGCTCTTCCGATCGCGCTGACACTCGTGCCGACTCCGTTCAGGGTTCCCAGCACACTGAGGCTGGCTGCAGAGTTAGTCAGGAGGATGGTGCAGCAGGGAAAGCTGAAGATGGTGCATGCCAGCTTGCTGAGCATGAGCATGAACACAACAAAACTCCGGATCCACGCTGGTACGAGTGCCGTGAAGGGTGTCAAGAGGTAAATGATAGGAAAGACGGCGGAAACGACTTTGATGCAGTTGAGGACTCCGAATCGCTTGGCTGCTAGCGGGAAGATGAAGAACTGAACGAACATGCCAATAATGCCGATCAAGGTGTAGTATATGCCGATCGTTTGGGAGTCTATGCGGAAAGTGTTAAGATGGGGCTCCAGAAAGGGAGAGAGATACGTACCGACGCCAAAGCCGCCTATGAATTTGAACGGTAACCGCACATCCGGATTCCCGTCCAGTCTCTGAATCGGCGTATGCAGGAAAACTGGAAGCAGGGAGTCGAACGCCATGTTATGCATCGCCATCATGGCATAGGCGAGAAGAACCAGGGTGGACTGCGGAGAAAAGACCTCCTTCCAGCTCGGTCGTTTGGCAGCCGCGCTCTTTGTGGACCGTTGCTGTCCCAGTAGCGCAGTTGTTTCGTCGACCTCCTGCGTCTCGGAGTAGGATATCTTCTTCCTGCGAGAGCTGCAGGAGCCAGTCAACATCTGACCCAGCCGCAACCCTACATCGCGGTGATGCTTCTTGGCTGCCAGTGTTTCCTGTCCGCCATTAGTAAGTACACTCTCCATACTATCTCTTGAACCGCACTTACATGCAAAAAGAGCCACCCCGTCGTAATCCCGATAACAAACAGAAACGCCGACGCCAGATTAGGCAACAGAAACGGATACTCCCTGAAAAGCTCCCAACTCCCAAAAATCGCCGGATGCTTCTCCGCCGGGCGCGCCAGCGCACCCCCAAAGGCCGGCCCAAAGATACTCCCAATTGTCCAAACCAGCGGCATAATGCTGAATGCACGCGGCTGCAACTCCTTCTCCGGGACCATCTCCGCCACCATGGTCCGAATGATCCCGACATTCCCGTTCATGAGGCCCAGCAGCGCACGGGAAGCGACCAGCATCGCCAGCGTCTTCGACAGACCGAACATCAGCGAGAAAACCATGGTGAAGGTTAAGCCGCTCAGGATGATGGGCTTGCGGCCGACGGTGTCCGAGGCGGTTCCCCAGGTCACGGCCATGGCGGCCTGGCTGGCGGCTGACGCGGCCGAGCTGATTCCGACCCATTTCGCGACTTCGTTTTTGGGGACGCCGATGTCCTCGATCATTTCGGGCTGGAGTGAACGGTGGTTAGCTGGGTTGCAGCGACTCATCGGACGGGCTGGTTGCATACGAGATATGGTAAGGCGGAAGTGAAAACAACTGTTTAGCAAGAGGAAAGAGTTCAGTATAGGTCGGAGTCCGAAATCGGTCTACTGATTGAGAGATTTGTATCCCAATGTTGCACTCATGAGTGAGGTGGACGTACCTGGCTCGGCAAATCTACATATTGCTGGTTCAAGAAGTCAGTCTGCAGATAGCGTACATGTCTATAGTTTGATAATCTTACATAGAATCAGCAGCTGCCGCACCGGCAGTCTGGGAGATTTCTCGTGCATCTAGAGACGTAGAAGCTGAATAGAATACCGATCAACACCCTGGTAAGCTGGACAATCGGCTATTATACAGATCGATAAGAGGCAAGTAACCGAGGGAAAGCGAGCCTTGCGTCAAAGTCATGGAAAAGAAGTAAACCAAGGTCTATCAATGATCAAGACACTGAACCAGTCAAGCACAAGAGAGAATAAAATCGAGGAAACAGAATTGGAGGAGGAGGAGATAAGAGTGGAGGCTGTGCACTACTGCACTGCTTTGAGTTCTTAGTTCGGATCGATTATTATTGTCGAAGGCTTCATCTTTTACTTTTGTCAGCATCGCGAGTGGGGAAAGGCGGACCCAACAAATATCAGAATCGAATGAGATGCAATGTTTCCTTTGAAGTACAGAGTCACTAGACTCACTACAGACTGCTAGTCGGCCTAGCCCGCTGGGCCATTGAAGGATGCATTGGATCCCCACAGCCATACGGGGGAGACTGTAGCGAACGACTGGCAGACCATCGGATATTCGGAGTCTGGACTGGACACTTGAGTCACTGCGCCTTTAAACGCATGCACAAGGTCAGTTGCACCTCGATCGTGACTCAATTATCCTGCGGATCAGCGACAGTTTCATGATTGGCGCTGCTGCCGATTTCCGAAGTTACTGACATGCGGAATCTTTTCCGATCCGGCGGTCTGTGCTTGTGTCGCATTTACTTTGTTTAAGAATAGCCTAGACGTGGCATTACGGAGTACTCCAGAGAATTCTCGGATCACCTGAACAAGCATTTTATAGATAAAAACAATTCATATACTTCGTACCGCATAGATGGATCATTGGCTGATCGGCTTTGTCCAAGGCTTAGAACCCCAGCGGAACTCGACTTTGTGCACAACTTTCAGATCGCTCGACCTGCGTGTAAACATGGAAAGAAGGGGGTCAAGATCTCTATACGGGTATAGCAACTGGTATTCCAGAACCTATTGCAACAGGCCCGTGGCATCTTGGACTCGCTCACGGATGATATCCCGCCATTTCTGTACACATAGCGTTAGCAAAAACGAAAGAACAAGATCGTGCAAAACCGAAATGACTAACCTCTGCGTTTTCCAAATCTCCTGCCTCCAGACTTTCCACCAGCCCAGGATATGTCGCGCCAGCATATCCAGTCCAGATGCCAGGGGCAAACACCACGTGCTTGTACCAATTTCTCCCGTCCAAGCCAGGCTGGTACAGGAACTTGCGCTCAATGGTCTTGTACTTGTCATTGACCCCGCGGATCAAGAAGTACAGCCTCACCTTCTTCCACCAGAGCCACCAGGGAAGATTCTCGTCCAACTGCGAGGTCAGCTCAGCGGCTTCGGCATCAAATTTCGCAGCGACTTCCTGCAGCTGCGCAATTGCTTTGTCCAGTGGCCCAAAGTCGAACGATAAGTGACCAGGCAGTCGCTTCGCCGCAGGCCGAATCCTATCCAAGTATGTGCTGAGGCCCATAGCATAGTCCGTCGCGTTAAAGGCAAGTACAGGAGTCTCCACCAGTTTAGCCGCAGCCAGAGCCCAAATCTTAGTGCATGCTTCGTGGTACAGCCAATCTGGGTCACCGAACCGATCCATCCAGTCGAAACTATCGTAGTTTGAGTGATAATGGTACACAGGGTCCTTGGGACCACGGCCGAAACCCAGATCGTAACTGGGGATGCCTGCAAAATCCTGGAACGCAGTAAAGTCGCTACCGCTTCCCATGGTACCAATTCGGCCATCCCAGAGATCGCGCACTGTCTGGCCTTCCACTGTCTGGTTGGGAGACTGGACCAATCCAGTCACCTCGTAGATGATATTGTTGAGAAGCGGACTCGCCGTGGGGTGCAATGTGGTCCCGGCCGCAGCGACATCAACATTAAGATAAGCAACCGTAGTCTTCGACAACCATGGAAGCATATCCTCAACCCACTCAGTGGACCCAAGCAACCCATACTCTTCGCCATCCCAGCTAGCAAAGACAATCGTGCGCAGTGGCTTCCATCCTGCCTTGAGAGCCTCGCCGAAACTGCGAATGACTTCGCTGAGCACAGCGGATCCACTGTTCGGATCTCCAGCTCCACCAGCAATCCAGGCGTCACGATGATTGCCCAGAATCACAACTTCATCCTGGATGGCACCCTTGATGGTACCAATGACATTCCATAGCGGAGTTGTGATATACTCCTGCTCATTGTACAGGTTGATGACAACGTCATCTGGAGAAGGCCCAATGTTGTATTCCACACCCTTCGATCCGAGCTTTCCACCTTGCCACCATTTGTTGAAATCAGATGCCTTGGGGCCATGTCCATTGAGCGCTTTTAGGAAAGGAAGCACTTCCTGATAGGAGACAGGCAGGGAGGGAATAGACGGAATCGACTTATGGGGATCTTGTCTTTCGCAGCCGGGCTTGGACGGATAACCGGGAGTCGTGGGATCACCAGGAGCGATGCCTAATCACAGAATGGTCAGTATCAGTTAAGACTTGAGGACTGAAGGAGAAGAAAGACGTACTCAGAAATTGCGCACTTCCTCTCTGCACGGCGCTGGGGTTCCGAGCAGGTCCCCCAGGGTACGGTTTGTAGCCGTTGTCCTCCGTAATATCACCATCTTCCTGGGGATCATCGTACAATATCACTCCGACCATACCCAACTCCTGTGCCCGCTTCACCTTCAACCCACGGAAGATACGACCATACTTTGCAATAGCAATTTTGCCCGCCAAACTCACATTGGCATCAACAAGGTCCTGGTAATCATCGTATGTACCGAAGTTGACATAGACGAAAGGAGCGGTGACGTTCCCACTGGCAGAGTAACCGTGGAAAGTAGGCACGCGATCGGGAAGACCGCTCGTGTGATCCTCTTCAAGAACGTCCTCTTCCAGAGAAGCTTCGAAAGTGACCTCGGTTTTATTACCGTCCTTCTTCAACAGCGCCAGACGATGATCTAGAGGATAATTGAGGTAGATATCATAGGCAACGATTTCGGTGTCCTCCACGCCGAACTCTTGCCACTTCTCGCGGGTCCAGAGGGCCTGGCTGAGGTTTTTGCCTGCTAGGTGAGGACCTGCCGTGTAATAACTGCTCCATTCTCGGGCCTTAGCGGCTGACGGAGTGGTCTGAAGAACAGCCTGCAGCTGCTCATAGGTGAGGCCGTAGCCGTTGGGCCATGACGTGTACGGGAACGGATTGGCGCCGGGGAAATACGACCAGAGAGAGCCATGCTCGCGGGGCAGGATGGCAAACGGAATCAAGAACAGGATCAAGCCAACGAAAAGAATCAGGCCCAGGGAGAGGCTGCATACGCGCCGCAAGGTATGATGGGGGTATCGATGTCGCTGGGGAGCGACGTTAACAACAAGGAGCGGAGTAGTTTCTGAGGGAGCCATGGCTTTCTCCCCCATCTTGTGATTGAGAGCTCAAACGTTCATGTACAGCAGTTGTAGAAATCAGAAAGTGTTGACATACAATCCCATTAACTAGGTTAAGAAGATGCCATGGCAGTTCACTAGAGGTATGAGTCCATCCTCGGGGGATGAGGGGGAAGCGAGGAGTTACATATCATCATGAGTGGGTACGGAGTACTCTCCGCTGGAGCTATCCTATCCACAAGCCGCCGGCATTCCGTAATTGTGGGGCTGACTTGCTCTACTCTTATCAGTGGACTTGGAAAGCTTATCGACCTTCCTAAACAAGGACAAATGATAACAAGAGGCACCCCAGAGTAACACTACCTACTATTTCTTTGACTCATGTAACATCGTCAAATCCACAACTGGGCCCATTTGTGTGCTCATTCCAGTTGAGAATCAGCTAGCAATATATCTCAACGTGAGCCGCCCTCTCGTACATTGATACCCTTCGATATACCATCCATCACAATAACAAGCAAGCACAATGGTATCAAGCCGAAAATCTTTTTATATACAGTCGCTAATAAGTATGCGAAATGAATGAGAAGATCGATATGTCGTTAGGTATCATGCCTTTAGACAATGATAGCATCAGTATTCTCCGATTCAACTGGAATCGGGACCACATCGTTCGGGGCAAAGTTCAGTTTCTCGCCAATTTCAATGCTCTCTCGTAGGATTTGTCGTGCCGAGTCAACATCCACACCCATATCTTCTTTGACTAGCCTGACGGCTAGTTCAGGTACGAGGACTGCTTGAGCATAGATGACCGGTCCAGCCGTCTTGACAATGTGGTCCTCAGCTGCCAAACGACGGAGTTTGCGGGAGAATCGCGCGGTAAGAGCTTGTAGCCTGTCAAGAGAATTGTTAATTAATAACACGACAGAATTTGAAGAAGAGGAGGAAACTAGGAGACTGTACATTTTGTTGGCCCCTCGGGTCCCGTAATAACCGCAACAGATTGTCTCGAGGGCGTCTCCAGCGAGCGTCAGGCGGAAGTTCTTTGCCTTTCCTGATTTCAACAGAGTATCCAGAACATTTCTGTAGTACGAGGTGGCTTCCGGTACTAACATCCTGTCCAGATCGTCGAAATGACCACTGATGCGTTGATCGAAAGTATCCCAATCAATCTCTGGATAACCTCTCTCTTTCCATTCTTTCTCCGCTGTCTCCTTCTGATGCGACTCGCAGAATCGCTGCTGCTCGCGAATCCGCTGTTTCGGTTGCGCCTGAAACTTCCTCAGAGCATCTGGATCGACAGTCTTCT
The DNA here is from genome assembly GCA_014281905.1 of Aspergillus hiratsukae. Taxonomy (NCBI): domain Eukaryota; kingdom Fungi; phylum Ascomycota; class Eurotiomycetes; order Eurotiales; family Aspergillaceae; genus Aspergillus; species Aspergillus hiratsukae. The sequence goes on along the minus strand of JACBAD010002099.1, from coordinate 54,443 downwards.
TGCACCAGGGACACAACGAGGGCTTCAACTCGGTGTTTTCTGAGTCGTCCATATCGGAGAGCAAGACATCCTCCATCTGCGAGAATTCTTCCAGCAAGTTTTCTGGTGCTGAACTGAGCGATGTGCCACTTGAACCGTCGTCGTCAGAATCAAAGAAGTGGGATATTTGCGCGGATGATGCGATTCCAGACGAGCTAGAGTCAGGAACAACAAACTCGGGCTTCGTGTGAGTTGCAGACGATGGAGGTATAAGCTCATCGATGTCTGGCGGGACCATAAAGCTTGGAGCCTTGCCGGCAGCTTTCTTTTTGGATTCCATTTTGGCTTTCGGCGAGCTGCGACTTCCTTTTGACTCTGAAGCACTAGAGGAAGTTGGCGACTTTGACCGAGAGAAAGTGGTCGTAGAGGCTTGCGCCTTCCACAAAGAGCCATCACTTTTCTTGCCAAAATAACCTTGTTTGCGCCTCTTCTGACTTTGTGACCAGCCGAATACAAAATCTTCCTTCTCGGCATCAGTCTGAGCTCTGTGGGCCATATCATCGGCGTTCCTCTTGCGGCTGAAAGTAGGAGACTCAGAACCGTGCAAGTCTTTCTTTCCCCTTTGTGACCTCCTCCTTTCGGCCACTGAGCTATCAAAATCCTCAAAACCGGGCAGAACCCCATTCTCTTGGTCGTCGAGCGAACTGACGGGAGAACTGGCGGGTTCAGCAGTTATGTCCTCATTGTCCATTATCCGCCGATCCCAACCCGCCTCAAAACCCTCAACACCCTGGTTGTTCTCCTCCCTCTTTGAATCCTCGGCTCTCCTTTCAGGTCGCTTGGCATTTGGGTGAAGAGACCGCCCCGAGTAATTATTCTTGGTCAAATATACCTTCGAGAAGCTCGAATTCGGTTTAGATGGAGGAGTAACCATGTTGAATAATCGGGTCTGAGTCGCGCAGTAGGGGATTGAAGTCGAATACAGCCACTCGTAAAGCTACCTGTGCTTCGACAGCAGGAAGGCTGTCCACGTCAATGCAAAGACTCAGGTATACGACGTAGACCGACGGTTATTGCGTCCAACGCTCTGCAGACACCCGCCGCATGAACCCCGCAGAGTTCCTCCAACTAGAAGAAGAACCTGTTAAAAGATCAAACTATTGCTCAGCTTTCAGCCTCTTTGTATTTGGGATGGAGAATCTGCTGCGACAGAGTGAGGAAGGCAGATGATCTGACCGTCGGATTGAATTTGGGGTCGGGAGCGGAACGCGTCCATGGTGTGACACGCTGAAGATCTCTCTTATCGCGGCGCTTTCTCCACATGGCCCGTTACGTGGGCGACTGAGAAGAAGCAACCTAAGCTTTAGCACAATTCACAGTTCACTTGACTGAAATACTTCAATCTAAGAGGAAGCTGCCGAATAGATCGGGGTCTATCTAAGCCTTAAATGATGCTGTGTGAACAATGACGATCATATGTCTGTTATAGTATACAAAGTGATAGACTAACCCACAGTGCTATGCTAACTTCGAAAAAGGAATACATGTGTGTTCTGATAAGTTTCGAGCCAGCCAATGTCATTCGACAAAATCTATATCGAGTCTTAAAATGAAGAAGTTGACATAATTAAAGACATAAGGAGACAGCAAACACAACATCGGAATAGAATGATCACACGACATACAATCATTGTTTCATCACTCGTTATGTGGAGGAGCTGATGAACATGGAACAAGCGAGGAAAGCTCTATATACACTCGCAGAAGGACTATATAAGCCCGTAGGAAACCAAGCGATAATCACTCGAAGGTCATCGAGATCTCACCCTCTTCCCCGTGGCCAAAGTCGTGATCAGCCCAGGCATTGGGCTCAAGAGCGATAGCGCCTAGCGCGCTGGCACTGACACTAGTCGGCATCGTCGCAGAGGATCGTAAAGCTGGTCTGTTTGAATATGAATCGTAAGTAGCTGGTTCAAAAGAAGAAAGAGACCGTTGCGGAGGGTCATGGTAAGAAGTATCAAAAGTCATATTGATCTGCTCCTGATGGGGCGGTGGTGGGGACAGCGATTTCTGAGAGGCAGAGTGGCCCAGGGGATTTTCAACAGGTGTCTGAGGAACGGACGGGGTCGTGCGTCCGTCTTTGGAAGCTTTGTACTCCGACGGCGTAGCAGGAGCTGGCGATTGAGTTGATGGTGAATTCAGATCCAGCTTCATGGGTGGGAGCGTGGACTCCAGTTGCTTGACCTCAATCATCTCCGAGGCCAGTTCTGCCCTAATCGCGTCGATATCGAAGAGGACGGTTCCGGTTCCGGTTCCGTTGCTGTCAGTGGATTCTCGCGGAAACGAGTCACTGCGTTTCACATCGTATGTTTCCCATCCCTTTTTCTCAGCTAATTTGCCACGTTTGAACAGTCCAAATCGCTTCTTCTCTGGTTGAGCTTCTGCGGCTTTACGAGCCTCATCAATTTCGCGGATCAGCTCTCGTTGCCGCTCGCCATGATTCTCCGGGTCTGGGTCTTCAATTTCAGCAAACTCCTCGCTGATCACTTCCCACCCGACTTCCTTGAGTAGCCGTGGAATAGCGGTACGGTAGTCCATGTGGCCATTGACTAAGTTAGTGACATCCACGTTCTCTAGGCCGGGAATCCCGTCTACCGGAGCAATACCGGCCACACGCATAATACCGCCGCTTGTGGCCCGGAAGAGGTATCCCAGAATCCAGTCATTGGAAGAGTACCCGTTCACAAACCGGCCAGAGACCACGCTGCGTGCCTTGATAAATTCGTCCTTGTTTGCAACGAGTGGAGACCCGAATAGGTAGACATTTTGAACCAAGCCGTTAGCGCCCCTGTCTGCGAGCTCTTTCAGACACGAGAATATGACTCTTGCCCCAAGCGAGAAACCTAGTAGTGTGACAGGTCGCTTGCCCAGATTATGATCCATCAACGAGTCCGCCAAAATCAGCCCTGCCGCGTTGGCACGGGCTAGGGAAACATTCCAGGGATTATCGATCAAGTATGACAACTTCGTGAGAACAAGAGGTAGCTGCAGGGATGCCATTAAAGCCATGAGGACGGTGCTTCCTAAGACCTGCTGCAGACCCTGAGTCAAGGCCTATAGAAATACAGTCAGCCTCATGACATGAAAAGCCACGCCAACTCAGGGTACACTTACCTCTGTGGCTAGAATGTTGATGGTGGCACCCATACTCTGAAGCATCTCCGGCTCCCATAGGACTGAGTAAAGGTCGCCCATAATAGGATCAACTGTACTGAACGGCAGTCGAACGTCATCGACTTTGCCGGTCATCCAGCCTGAAATCGCAACAATCAAGTTGACCCTCTTATTGTTGTGAAGAGGACGATACTCGAAAGTTTGGACTGCTCCAGTGCGTCTATGTGAAGCCCTTAAGCCAATAGTACTTCCTGTCAAGGTAGCACCAGAAGCGATCAAGGCGGTCCCGCCAGCTCCCCCTAAGAAAGCGCTAGTCCCAGAAATTCCGACGGTTGTGAAGCCCGCTGCAAGACCAGCACCGATGACCGGAGCGAGGAGACCGGCGGAGAGACCGATGATCAATCCTCCCCCAACAGTGGCCAAACCCATAATCATATATTTCTGTTTCAGCGCCATCTTGCGACGCTTCTCCATGTGCTCAGACTCATCCCAAGTCTCTTTCTCCGCAGCTTCTTGCATCTCGAGGGCATCGATGACACGCTTCTCAAAGCGGGCAATTTGCAGCCAGGACACTTCCATAGAATTGCCGACTCTTTCCAGTAAGGATCGGGATCGGGCATCGTAGGCCGAATCCGAGATAAGAACGAGAAATAGGTCGCAAAGGACGGTCCAACGAAGGTCAATGTCAATGTTTGCTGAAGTAGGCATCTGTGACGGCGTTCGCACTTCCGGTAGGTCCTCATCGTTGTGCGTTTCGTAAGGTGGAGGAGAAGTCGGTTCGGAAGCACTCTCAAATTCGGTAGATAGGCTTGCTCGGCTGTTCTCGTTCAAGCTAGGAGACGGAGTCGAGGACATGGATGCCTTCGGAGAGTCGAACTCATCCGCCATTGGATTCTTAACCCGAGAATTTTGCATCAGTGGTCGAACAAGATCCGCAGGCTGAACGCCGTGCTCAGCCAATTGTTCAATCATTATTTGCTCCGCAGGATCGATCTCCATGTGCGTATAAATCCTTCCCATGACTGTCTGACCCCACTTCCTCATGGCGTCAGCCGCTTTCTGTTTTACCTTGCGAGAAGCCTTAGTTGTTGGTATCTTTTCCAAATCCTGGGTCATCTGGTAGATCACCAGCCGCGTCACTCCCACATAAGCAATCCTTTGACTTTCAGTCAGAAGATCTTTTGTAGCCTGTAGTTGGCTGAGCGGGTCCCGAAGCTCTTCCCCTTCTACTCCTACAGAGTTACCGGCGGCTTCCTTGAAGAGATAACTTGTGTCCTGATCCAAGCTTGTCGCCGACTGCGCGTCTTCGTCAAGTTGTACTCGAGTATATCCCTTTCCAGCGCCACCCAGACCCTGATAGACTGCGTCATCACCCTCTTCTTTGGCGCCACGAGCAACCAATCGCCCATAATCGTCGTAGACATCGAATTCGCCCAGGGCGGGCATTTCTTTCCATTCACTGTCGCTTTCCTCGTCGCTTTCTAAATTGGCTTTTTGGTCTTCGCTCAGGCGCTGGTGCGACCATTCCGACGGCTTGAGGCTTGAATGCCTCTTATGTGCTGAAGGGGACTGATGAACAGAATCATGGTTGTCTAAGCTTGAGTATGCCGGTGGGGGTGTGCTTTGCCTGTCATTCTCACAGGAAAGATCGTGGGAGGTGGCGGGTTTATCGTTCTCTGAGGAAGTAGTCTCACTCTTCGGTGGTGCCGATTCATCTTTCGTCTCACTGGAATACCCTGTCTTGACCCCATCGTGATCTTTGTCGGAGTTTGTAACGGTGTTCGATGCTCCATCTATCTCGTGCTTGGAGCTCAAAGCTTCGCCGTGGCTGTCTTGGGGTAACCGTGTCTCTTCAACATCATGAAACGTTTCGTTCTCGTCTAGCGATTCGTCCGCTGACCGTGCAGCTTTGGGGCGGATGGGAAGCCCAAAATCGTCTAACTCTTCTACCACGTCTGCATCCGCTTTGTTATCTTCCGGCTTCGCTCCCGCTTCCCCGTTCCTTCTGTCCTCCGTCTGACCATTATTCGGTATAGCGGAAGAGTCGACAGTGTGGTCAATAGCGGCACTTGAGGGTGAGGTCATTCTTCATGAACGTTTCGTGCTAAAGCGGTCTCGCCGGTTTCCTAGACTCGTTCCCGAAGGTGAAGCCTCCTGTGTATTCCGAACCACGCAGTACTACCCATTCGCGCAAAAGTTTCCACTGCTGACAATCATTGGAGGTCGAAAGGTCGCGTGGAAAGGGGCGTTCAAGGCCACGAGACCTAAACTATTGAGGGGCCGGGAAGTCTCAATAACGAAAGCTCTGAAATAAAAGCGACAGTGCAGGTTAGGCGGCAGCAACAAGGGAGGGAGGAATAGAAATCGCATACAATTACTCCTCTCCCTGGTGTTTGGTTATGAAACGAACGATTGCGGAATCCTTTGAAAGACCGACTGCGATCAGGGGGACTGGTTCCGTTATGGGGTGATCCGAATGCGGCAATTGGAGTTGACCAACAAGCGTGCGGGAAGACTCCATCGTTCAGTAAAGTTAATACATAACTCTCTCATCCCTTGAGGAGCTTCAACAGAGGGAGATTGAGAATTCCTTCATTGGATACGCCATCTTCAAGGAAGCAATTGGCCGGAAATAGGATTCTCCAATTAGTTTTCCTTTGAAAAAGTTCGACTTGCTCGGTGCGCCTCACAAAATCTACGATATCAGTCTGATCCATTAACTGACACTACAAGCTCACCTTTCTCCGTCCTGGGAGCAAAACTCTGCCACAAATACGGAGTAGGTCTCACAACTTGGCATGCAAAAGCAAGAGATGACTATTGTTTTAAGAAGGCCACTGGTTGGTTGAAGCTACTACGGCGCTGCGTCCGACTACCTACGCCTGTCTACCGCTCGCTACAGACTATGCAGGTTAACCGTCGAATTTCGACTACGAGGACATCAAGATCAAACCTCAAGTACCTGGTCATACTCCGTACACGAGAACAAGTTGAAACAATTGAACACAAGAAGACCTCACAACCAGGCCATCTACCCAGAGTAGCTAATCACCTAACGCCAGCAGGATCCCTCGTTTTATCGATCCTGATACAGCATCAATCAGCAACTGCGAACCATATACCCCAATCAATCTCGCACCAGCGAGCCGAAAGATCAAGGAGTGAAATACTCACATTCTCCCCGTAGGTTGAATATCAACCGCCACTTTGGTCGTGCTATCCTTATCAAAGACCGGCTCATTGGGATATTTGCTCTTGTCAAACTGCGCCCCAGTCGTGTTCTGGTCGGGGTCATTGAGGGCCTCGTTGACGCTATCGTTGTAGCGCTTGGCTTTGTCTAGGAGAGCCTCTGGGGATGACGCCGCTTAGTGGTTGTTCTTGGATATAGGAGGGGGAACTTACTGGTAGATGCTTCTTTACGGTTGAGTTCAGACATGATTGATGCCTTAGTGATATATTCAGTGTCTTTGTGTGATAATCACATTGGTACCTCTCGAGAGGTATTTGTAGACTACATTATCGATATCTTTGGCACCATTAAGAGACAGAGCGGCGAAACGGGAGTGAGGGTTTACGCCATTACACGTCATAAGGGGAAATCAGATCAGAGGACCCTTAATCATGGATCAATTGATCAGAGCATATCTAATCAGATCATTTCATTTGCTTTCGATTGCAGTTTCATCTTGCTACCCCTCGAGAGGTACTGCTGGCAATAATTGATAGACTACTCCGTACTAGCGAGCATACTAAGCTTCCTATACATCTCTGCACAGTACCTCGTTTACTTCGGAACCGAATATAACGCCGAGTCTGCCTCGGAAGATATATGGAATATAATCAATATATTAGCCAATCTAATCTGCATGCTCTGACAACTTCAATATTAATGGCGCCCACAGCTCTCTAGAGCACCCTAGAGATCTAAGCGAAGGGCGCTACTAGTATTCCAAGTCCGACGGTGTAATTTCGGTTCACCCCAGTCCCCAGCAGATCCAATGCCGGCTGAAAGGCCCACGATGTCTTGCTGGGGTTCTAATAATAAATAATGATTTGCTGGATTTTCAGATTTCGTGGCTGGGTACGACTCCATACCGGAGGTTCCGTGTTCACCGATGCTCCGTGAGGTCGATGAGATGGATTAGATTTCCGTACCGAAGTCCTGCCGGGGTAGGATTCTGGTTCAATATCTACTTTCTCCTTGTCTTCGTTTTCTTTTTCATTTCTTAAAAGTGGTCCTTTGGATTCCCCCTACGAGGATCGGTGGAGTGATGGCACCGTCATAAATATAGTTCATGGACTGTCGTGGTCTTTTCATCAGATGGCTAACACGAAGTATGTGTGGCCTCAAGCAGGACGATGAGATCAGAAAATCCTTTGACTTGACGCGACATGCACTAATAGCAGCATGGCACAGGTCACTCCGAAAAAATGCTATCGGATTATCAAAATTCAGGTAAAGTGGGTGCCCCGAATATACTCCCATCTGGGAGCCAGCCGTCCAATTCCATCCCAGTTCTACGACTTAATGGCGATTGATTTTGGTTGTTTTCCGAGGGCAGGCTTGGATGCTGTGCCGCGTACCCATACTGAGATGGCAAAGTGGGCCGCTGATATTCCTGATACTGGTAGCCGAGCGATGTTGGCGCATAATTTTGGTCGACATGCCACATCTGGTTCATGGCCACTGGAGCTCCATAGCCACTACCCATGGTGGAATATGGAGGACCTTGGAGGATGCCTGCATCCATGACGAGCGACTCCGTAGAACAGCTTTGGTTGACGAGACCGGAGTCCTGAAGAGCATGGGCTGGCATTTGAATCTGAATCGATTGGACAGCCTCCATTTGAGATGCAAAGCCACTTTCCCGCTGCGCTAGCCGCTGCTGCAGCCGATCGTACCAGTTTCGAGCTTTGACGGCAAGAACATAATACCATCGGCTGGGGATCTTGTACTTCTGGCCGCCGCTCGCCTCGGCGAGTCTCCTTGCCATTGCGTCCAGGTACATTTCAACCTTGACGGACTCCGGCGTCACAAATTCTCCCAAACCGCCTGATACTACAGTGAAGTATATCTTCAAAAGAGACAGCAACGCCGCGCCCACACGCGTGTATATCAAGTTCGGGAGCTTCCGCATGAGTTCATTATCGCAACTGAGGAAGAAATTGAGCATCTCGTGAGCTGTATGCATCCACTTGATCGTTATGTCGACGCGGATGGCACTGAGAGTAGTACTGGCGCGTTGATTTCGGCGGTCACCTTCCGGCCTCGGAAGCGTGTAATGTTCCTGTTTGATCGCATCAGGGTCTCGGTAGCCTTCTCCGATTGCCAGTTCATATACGGCAAGATTGGTGTAATGGTACTCGAAGCTCATGGGCACTGAAGGGGAGAAGAAGTGAGCTAGCTACTTCCAAGTCATGGCCGGGACGGAAGCGCACCTGTGAGCATGTCCGCCGGTGTATTCTTCTTCCAATTCAGCATTCGATTGTCAAACCACCTCAATACCGCCTGAACGCGAGATTCTGTTAGCGGCGCGGTGGAACTTGTGTCGTCGAGGCCGAAGGAAGCCATAGCCTCATCAACGATTCTCTGGAGTTCGAACCAGGTGGCCATGTGTCGGTCTATGACATTAGGCGATTTCTCTAGGTGTTTCACGCATTCACTCATCCAATCGTTGAACAAGAGCAGATTAGGACGGCGAGTCTTCATTGCGACACTGTTGCAAGTAATCAGCAGCTTGCACTTCCGCCGGGCGCTCCTCGATCCTTACTTAGAAGCCAAATGATAACACTCCAATATCGCTCTCGCTTGTTCCGCCATTTGCTCGTCATACGCATTCCGCTTGTCTTTCTTCCCGCTCGCCTTTGGAGATACTCTACGCTTAGACGCCAAACCAATTTCCAAAGCCATGGTAGCTGCAATGTGCGTGTACTGAAAGTGCTGCAATTTCAACGGCGAGTCAGGCGGGTAGTAGAAGACCGTCATGAGCACCAATGCCTGGACTAGCTCTAAAGATTTGTCGCCATGAATGAAGAATCTTTCCGCATAGAGCCGAACGAGCTCTTGATTGAGAACGGTTGCGACGCTTGAGTCTACGGCAATAGCGGCAGCGGCAACGATGGAAAGAAAAAGGACAGGCTTGGAATGACGCAGGTGCGATGCGGTAGTCTCAGGAGGCAGCACGATGACCGGAGCAAAGGCCATCAAATCTCTGATGAAGAACGCCACCAGCTCATTGGCGTATTCCATGGGAATCAAACCCCGGTCGATAATGTCATCTCCTAATGACATTTCACGGGTGTATCCACTGAACCCAGGAGTGAAGGAGGGGATGGAGACCGAGCTGCTCTCGACAACGTTGGGATATGAAGGCAGCGGAACACCACCAGAATGGTCCGTATGCCTGGTTGATGTTGAGACACTGCTGGGCGCCTCGGGGATCGAGGATAGGTTTTCTTTGGATTCGATGCCCAAATCACGTTCCGGCGATTCGTCGTTCTCGCTCTCCACACTTTCTGCATCGCTGTCGTCCGCATGGAGGCGGTCCTTCAATAGGGAACGCATCTGCCGCATTTCCCTCTCCAATTGAGCAACTCTGGAATCGGTTCGCTTTCGTGGCCGCCGCCTTTGGGGCGCTACAAAGATACAAACCCTTCCGGTCTTTGTGCACCGCTGGCATTGGTTCGCTGTGGCTGGATCAGGGATACAACGAACTTTGAGGCCTCTGCATGATTCACAGGAACGATTCAATTGTTGCGACGGGGCAGTTTGCTGCGAACGACCACCATCCGTGGGGGTCACGTCGGATGTAGCTGACATTGTCCCCTGAACCCACCGCTGTGGATCCTGCCAGGCGGTAGAAATCAGGCCAAACTATCAGAAAGTGTACTGACAGGTGCGAGAAAGTGAGACCACCCGATACAAGAATTGATAGAGGCCGCTGATGATGAGCTCGGGTCAATCAGGTTGAACCCCATATCTCGACCAGTATATTCGTCCTGATATTGGACAAGCAAGCGTGGCACGAGAAAGAACCCACAAGCGATTCAAGTCAATGAGAACGCCCTGATCGTTACGCCAGATATGGCATGACGAAATATGACTTTGGATCAGTATTCGAAGAATAAATCGAGTAAAGAAATTGTTCAGACTCCTGAATGCTTCTGTTTCAAACACCAAAAAGAACTTTTTGAGTTCAATTCGACGCACAATGATGGAAAAAATCCAATTGGTTGGCTGCTCCGTTAGCAGAATTGGAGCTCATCCTGGAGGAGAAATCCTACCCATATGGACATTGGACGGACCAAAGAGACAGCAAGCCTCAATCATGTGAATGAGACTTCAGCCACAGGGCTGCAAGTTAGTTAGTAGGCGACTTCTCCTTTTCTCTGATTTATCAACCTAAACTTGACTAAGGTAGGTATCGTGCCCGCTCTGGCCGGCATCTCACTTTTGACTTTGGAGTTTGGGGCTGCCGTGCTTGGCTGGCTCAGAAGTGGAGATTGAGCAATCAAGACCTTGGAAGGCTGGAACTTGATCTGTATCCAACGACCTGAGAATAAGCTTCTTGAAAAGGATCAAAAGCGTGATTAAGTAAGGGACAGGTGAGATCTGCAGTCCACTGGGTTGCAGGAATCTTCTCAGTTAGTATGCCCAGGTAGTTGCATACTTGTCGTTCTACCTTCGTTATCCCAAGTCAAATTTGTTAGGTGAGGTATCTAGACTAGAGACTGTCCCAACTCCCAAGGCTCTACCTCCCTAAACAGTAAGCACACATGGAAAAAGCAAAGAAGACCCCTGCAAGCATTCCAAAACCTGGCGAATCAATCCTTTATGTCCCCGCAACGCTCAATCTAAACCTTGTATTTGACCAATAAAAAACATACGAGTTCGGACGGGTCCGCACCCTACCATACCTATCTGGTAAGTACTACCCCCTCAAACTCAAAGCCCAAATCGGCGGATGAAATATCCGTTACCCGTGCTTGCAGCCTCGCACAACATCTCATGATTCAGGATAAACCGATGTAGGGTAGAGATTCACATACTCAGTACTCAGTTGTCGAGTGTCGAGGCTTAACGATGTCTCCAACGCATCGGGTCTCAGTGAAGCTCTTCCTGCCGTATAGAATGCGCAACGGCGGCAATAATGACCCTTCCGGAGAGCAGAATCACCTTAATCCTTGGAATTTGGATAAGATAAGAGCGTGGGCACAAAGCATGAATCATCTATTCCAGGAGTCGGAACTCGACCGCAAGTGTCCAAGTTCATGCTCAGAGATGCGGTCGGCGCGCCCGCTCATCTGTGTACTACCTAGTCCGAAAGGTTCTCTGTAGCCTTATCAGGCTATCAGCGTTTGTCTCACGTCATGAGAATAACTGGGCTACGGAGATAAGCTTACGAACTCGGCTTATGTCGTGTGTGACCGACTGACAGAGCTCGGGTTTGGTCTATGAGGCAAATTGGCAAAACGGGCCGACATGGCCGAGTTATTTCATGAACTTCGGGCCTGCTACGGATTTCCCGTCTTTTTATAGAGGTGTATGAAAGATGTCTGGTATGTTGCTTTGAAATTGCGCTGGAAGACATATCTCTCATTTCTCACCCAAAAGCTTTCATTGAAATATCATACAAATGGGTGGCAGTGAACTCGTTAAGACCATCGGATCTACCATCGCTACTGTCAGAGCAGTCCGTGGACGAGCATGAACGCAAAGTGTCGCTGCAGGGTTGCAAAGAAATTGATTGGCACTTATGAGACGCCATTGGAGACCTCCTTCAGGCCCCCATTTTCTGTGAATTCTCATGTATCCTGTATCTTGGGAGAGAAGCTGATGCAGGCCAGAACCGTCAAGCATGCAACAAAACCATGATGCTTTCCCTTCGCCGGCGGGGCTAAGGTCGGTTTGTGTTCTTCCCAGTCGAACAGAAATTGCGGGTGCAACAGCCATCTGATGCCTTCCTAGTCAACGTAGGCGATGGCCAGGGCAAAGATCTTATCTTGTTCAAAGAAAGTTTCCCCACGCTCCCGGGAAGCTTGTTCGGCAAGATCCGCCCAATGTCGTCAAAGTAGCCCAAGATCTACATCCTGTGATCGATGTCCAACGGTCCAAGAGCGTGATTTTCCACAAGATCAACCTGTCAAGGGCGCAAGGGCATACTAGATGGTCTCGTTCGCAGCCGCAGAACGGATGAAGCCGCAATTCAGAGCGTTGCTGAACGAAGCTGGGTCTGAATTATTAGTCAAAGCTTGGATGCCGCCCCTTTCACATACTAACAACGTTATTGGAGGCTACAGTAAGGCTAGAGTTTGATTCGCGTCGTCTAGTCTACACGACACGTTTCAATCGCACAAGTAAATGTGTGACATGGCGCATCAGCCACGGGAAACGCAGAGTGCTTTGTCCCAAATTCTGGAATCGTTCTGTTGCGATGGTCAGAAGGCTTTTTGTGGCTTAAGCTTGGTTATCTAGCTTTTTTCTCCTTTCAAGTTAGTTGTGGACTGTCCACAGGCCACAGGCAGACCATTATTTTTCTTCACACAAAGTATGCAGTCTCCAATCCTGAAATATTTATGCACCTGCTTAGGGATCAAAGAGCATCACACGATCACTCCGAAACTACAGAATATAAGACACAATGAAGGGGCTAATATCGAATTCGAATGATGGGGGACTCACCTGTCAACAATAATACGTTGCAGATTCTGTGCTTGGTCGAAGGCGGGCCAGATAGGGACTACCTAAGCGACATGTATGACGCGGCCCCCGTTCGATTTGCCGGCGTTCCAGCGGCGTTCCAGCCAAACATCGAATCAGAGAGCGAATCGCACGGAAATTAGTCCACTACCTACCTACCTTACCTTATGCACTGCATTTTGGAATGAATTGCCGTGTATTAATGGTACAGATAATACAAACAGTAAGCTATGTCTTGCGCGATTCTAACCATGATGTCAAATTGCTGGGCTCCCCTGAAAAACATACGTAAGCCTGTGACAGAACGTTACAGAGGATGTGTCTGAAGAATAGGGGTAAAAGCAAGCATAATGCACTACTGAGTTATGCTGTGGTTACAACACTGTAGTCTAAGCATAGATAGGTAAGATGGGTACAGAGTAGAACAAGAAACCATCAACAGTCCTTTGCAGATGTTCGTTAACTCCCCTTCATGAAGAAGGTCAACCGCCATCGAATGGTGGATCAGCTTTGCCTCCTGCCAAGGCGCGGCAGGGCTGGCACTTGGCAAGCAAGTTGGCAGGGAGAGCAGGAGACTAGTGTAGAATTCAATCAATTAACAGCGCCATGGAATTCTACAGGGATCGGCACTCCATCAATTAATAGAAACAGGGCCTAAGAGTCCGCGGTAAGTGAGCACGCGACTGGTGCAAGACAAGACGACGTAAGGCTAGCAGGTACCCATAGTCTCAGATTCTCTTAAGATGAAGATTTGATTGTTCGTCATGAAGTCAAGTATGTACAGATTTCTTCTCTAAATCTTTCAGGTTTCCAACTAGATTGAGAAACTAGACTATCTCCATCGCCATTGGGACTGCCAATCCTTGATTTTTTGCATCTCTCATCCTTCTTATCACTGCAGAATCTTTCCCTTTCTGTAATAATCTGCACTATTCTAATCAGGGAGCTTGAGACTTAGGCGGCCCATACCCACTTCCTACCTCCCTCCTGATATCAGTCTCCCGACGCAGTCGTCATTGTCAACCATCTATATTTCCGCCTTTTCCGTATAGCAGTGCAACACCATCACTGACTGATATTTGTTCCACACTCCCTATACATCGTTAGGAGTATGCTGTCTTTCAGCGATTAAATCCAAACCAGACACCCCATCATCCCTGCATGCGCTATGCATCTATTCTCGACAACTTTCCTTCTCTATCTCCATGGATTACTTCTCGCGCTCGTGGCTTTGGGTAGCGCCGATTCCGATGTCGATTTCATGAGTGTGAGAGCCAAGTTTCTCAAGGATTACAGTGGGAAAGGAGGCGAGCCGGGAAAGAAATATTTCAGTGAGTGTCCCTTCTCGACGTATTGCCATGGTGCTTTCTTTTATTCAGCTGGAGGCGTATATATTTCTCTTTCTTCGGCATAGCGCTAACACATCATTAGAGGAATCCGAGTAAGTCTTGATTGCACACAATTCTCTTCTTCGAAATTGCTGACCGTCCTCGCAGCTTCCATTATCACTATGACGGACGGTGAGCTAGTCTGCAGTCCTCCGACTCGGACGTCTGTCTGACAATTTCACAGATTCGCCGATGAACCCCTCCCTGAGGAAGACACAATACCACATTTGGCAGCACTCATCCGGACATATCTGTCGACAATGGCGGATCTTGGCGCAGAGACTTGGATAATGCATGGAACTCTTCTGGCGTGGTGGTGGAACCAGAAGGTTAGAATTCCGGTTCCATGGTTTATGAAACATGCAACGTGGGAACATAACGCTAACTCGCATTCAGATCTTTCCATGGGACAATGACCTCGACGTCCAGGTTACCGAGCCGACAATACACTTCCTCGCCGAATATTACAACATGACCGAGCATCATTTCGACCTTCCGGACGTCGACGGTGGGCGAGACTACCTTCTCGAAATCAACCCGCAATATGTGGTTCGAACCACTAAGGACAAAGCGAATGTTATTGACGCGAGATGGATCGACACCTCTTCGGGGCTTTTCATTGATATAACTGCGGTGCGCAGGGATGATGAGTTGAGAGAGAAGGGTCATCCGGGCGCTCTCATGTGCAAGGATGGCCACAGATTCGACGTAAGTGGCTGCGGTACAAGGGTAACACGAGATGGATTGCTTAGCGCTTTCTAGGAATCCGATATCTTTCCGCTTCGGAATAGCTACTTTGAAGACTTTCCTGTCAAAGTCCCCTACAAGTACACCGATCTTCTTGTGGAAGAATACGGTACCAAGTCGTTGACTAAAGTTGACTTCCAGGGGTACGTCCTTGAAGCTTCCGCCATTGGGTCCTTGCTGACTTGCCGTTTGCCTAGCCACCATTTCAACGGGGAGACTAAGGCCTGGGAACAAACTAGGTTAGTACTAGTGCTGCCTGGGTTGTTCGACATAGCTCACTAACACCTCGACCGCCAGAGCGAAACGAGGACTCTCACGACAGCGAAGATCCATCAGTCTCCCCAAGCGAACTACGCCGCTTCCGTATCGTCTAAGATGAGCTCACCGAAATCTGGAAACCCAAACATACTAACCTGTCACCATGTATATATTCCTTCAACTTGGTTTATGATAACGACCGCTCGATTCCTCACTTTTTACATCTTCCGGTTTGCATAGTCTGGCGTTTCATTCCTTTTCAAAAGACATTTAGTACACAATTTTGTGCTGTCGCTTCATATGTACCATACCCCCTGGTTGAAATTTTTGGTTGACTCACGCGCCGACGCACCTTGAAACCCTTCTGTGTGCATTTCTTTTTCTCGAGCCATCACCATCTTCATGGGACGCAGTCGATATCATTTTAATATAATGGGTACAACATTGAATAGCATTTGATGTATATATTTGGTGTATATACGGAACGATATAGAGCACGCGATAGTTGAACGTTACACTGCTGGTGTCCTACATAGACCTCACATGACAAGAAGTTGAAACAAGACGAGAACTTACCAAGGATTGACGCAACTCGAATTCGTTCCGCTGAACCTAATTCTTGGAGGACGGGAATATCATTGCTAGAAGAGGATAAATATTCGGCATTCTCCGAGAAGATAGTCACAAACCCACAATGACTCATAAATAACATCGACGATCAGATACCGTGGAAGCTTCTTTAACTTGATTGCAACTGATTCGGCTAACGTGTCCGATTGTCCATGGAGAAGTCATCTGATAACTTTACAGCGATGACTGCTATCCTTGTTTCTTTATCTGATCCGCGGTTTGAGTTTCGTATAGGTGTCAATCGATTCTAAACGAGGTTGTTTGACGTCAGTCTTACCTAGGGTACTTGCATGTTTTAGAGCTATCTCAGGCAACAACATTACTATGCAATCAAGCGATAGTAAACGCCTCTGTGGTCAGCCTCGTATCGCTCTGTCAGAATACACTCAATTATCCTTTCAAGGTCCACGGTCGTCATTTCTTTCAGTCACAAAGGACGTCTTACATGCATTAGTAATTAATAATGGCTGCGAAGCTGGCAGCCACTGACAAGCCCAGGGACCATCGATGAGGAGCCTGGACTTCGCCTCAGGCTGCCAATGACCAACGCCATCCCATGTCCCCACTATGAGTCGATGACCGAAGATCAAAATCAGAAAGGAAAAAGGCCGAATAGCTAGGAAGATTTATATGACAATGAGGGCTCGAAATCGCGATCAACATTTCGCTTATGATTTGCTTTCACTCAGTCTCTATTTTCTCAACATCTGAATAAGTCTCCATTCTCCCCACTGGTGGGAATGTAGCCCGGATCTCAACCATTCGCCATCCTCCGTCATGTCATTCCCGCCCATCGATTCCATTTCATCTGCAAATCAGCCTCTCTCGTCTCCCTCTGGATACCCTAAAAGCACTTCAGTCGACCATGCAATCAACCCTGGTACGCACACCGCGCATGACCCTCCCAGCATTCGGAGCTGTGTGACTTGCCGGAGGAGAAAAGTCCGCTGTAATAAGAGGACGCCGTGTTCCAATTGTGTCAAGGCAGGTATCGAATGTATCTTCCCTGCACCTGGAAGGGCGCCTCGCAAGACGAAACGACCTCATGATGCCGAGCTCTTGTCCCGTTTGAGACGGCTTGAGGGAGTCATTGAGCATCTCAGTGGAAAGAAGCCCGGAGCTGCGGAGCCGTTGTCTACAGTATCTTCGCCCTCGCAGCAGGAACCTGCACCTGCGTCTCCCACAGAACCTAGGCAGACGACACCTCAAACACAGACCGCGGATGTCGGGAAATGTCCGTTCGGTCTAGACTCTGATCCGCACGCTGCTAAGCCGCGAAACCTGGAACATGAGTTTGGACGGCTTGTCATCGACGAGGGACGAAGTCGATATGTTAGCAACCGGCTATGGGCGAGTTTGGGGGATGAGGTGAGCACTTTTGCCTCAGTTCACCATCTTTTGTGCTAACGCTTCTGGCCAGATCGAGGAGCTGCAAGATATTTTGGACCCTTCATCGTCAGAAGAGGAAGATTATCCTTCGCCTGAATCCTCGTCGACTCTCTCCACTAATCACGACGGATTCCTCTTCGGATACTACTCTCTTTCTCATTCACTTCGCAGTTACCATCCCCCGCCGTCCAAAATTCCCGTGTTGTGGGACATCTACCTGGATAACGTTGCGCCGCTTATACCTATGTTCCATAAGCCCACCGTACAGAAACTTCTCACGGATGCCGCTCAGAATCCGAACCTCCTGGACAAGAATTCCGAAGCGTTGGTCCTTTCAATCTACTATGTTACTATAGTCAGCATGTCGTCTGAACAATGCTTCTCAGTTCTGGGTGACGATCGTGATACAGCGGTAAAGCGTTACCGGTTCGCAGTCGAGCAGGCATTGTCCAAAGCTGGTCTCCTCAATACCCAGAGCCTGATGCTGTTGCAAGCTGCGGTACTCTTTCTAATTGCTGTGCGGCGTGAGGATGACACTAAATTTGTCTGGTCCATGACAGCAGTGGTTCTGCGCCTGGCCCAAGGTATCGGCCTCCATCGGGATGGAACGAACTTTGGCCTGAAGCCCTTTGAAACCGAAATGCGCCGGCGACTGTGGTGGCATATCTGTCTGCTGGATATCAGATCAGCCGAAGATCATGGTACGGATGCGCAAATTCACGACAGGATGTATGATACCCGCCTTCCGTTGAATATCAACGACGACGATATCACGCTCGATATGCAGGAGCCACCGGAAGAGCGCGTAGGTTTCACGGAAATGACCTTTTGCTTAGTTCGTTGCGAGATCACTACCGCTCTTAAAAGGGTCAGCTACATGTGTCCAGCCGGCCTTCCTCGCTCCGAGAACACCCAACGACCCCCGGACGCTTGTGGGAGATTGATTCAGGAGGTAAACAAGCGGATTGAGGAGCGATATACCAGACACTGTGACATGAATGTACCAGTACAATGGGTCTGCGCCACCGTTGCTCGGCTGATTTTGGCTAAGCTCTGGCTCATAATTCATCATCCTATGACTCGACAAAATCCGGCGGCTAGCAATTTGACCATAGCGTCTCGGGAGACTTTGTTTGTCACCTCGGTCGAGGTTGCAGAGTTCACTCAACTGCTGGGACAAGATCAGAGCACTTCCAAGTGGAGCTGGCTTTTTGTGACAAATCTGCAATGGCACTTGATTGCCTTTGTGTTGTCGGAGCTGTGTGTTCGCCCACTCAGCCCACTCACTGATCGTGCCTGGCAGGTTGTGAGTTCATTGTATGAGACATGGGGCCGTACTACGAAACATAGGAAGGGAATGCTTTGGCGGCCCCTTTCCCGGTTGATGAAGCGGGCGGCTATCTTCCGAGAGCAGCAGCAGCAGCAGCAGGACGTACAGAACACGTCCGATCGCAGCTCTGATCCGACCCTATTGACCCCTTATCACATTGGTTTCTGGCAGAGTGCTGTCCAGCCTTACTTGGAGGAAGGTATCCCTCAAATTCGAGACCCTTCGGCGACAGGGAGTGCTCAGCCTGCCAACCAGCCTATCGCTGGACCGAATTACGATACTGAAATCGTGACCGAACTCCTCCCCAATGTTAGCTGGCCGGCTGTGCCGAGTTCTCAAAACATGACCGCACAAGAGCCGTTGAGTGCGGCCGCACCGATGGAGGTATCCGAAAATTTCCTGGCTCCTACCACGACAAGTCAAAATCCTGCTTTTCTTCAACACAACTGGGAAGCGTGGGATCAAGTGATGCGCGACTTTCAGATGGATGTTCAAGAAGCGCAAACACCCCATCCACTAGGCAATATCTCCGATTGGCTTGCTTGATCAGCGTCCGACCTTGATCCTTGATAATTATTTACCCCAACTCTCTACTCTTCGGCCCTGGTGGCCGACATGGTCTTACTAAACGACGCGTTCGACTTTTCCTTGATGGACAAAGCATTCTCCTCTGCCACTTTTTATACGGAGATCTCATCTCTCTTACGACCCTGGACTTTCCCCTCTTAACGACTTACTATGAACTCTCAACTCTTCATGATGACGACGTATGACTTGGCTGGTCCACATTGCACTCCGTTATGTTCCGCTGCTCGGAGCAGTGGCGGCCACCCTCTGTCGCAGGGATATGGAGCTTTACACTTACCCTGATTCCTTGCGACATATCTGACCGTTTAGCGGTCTGAATGTGTATATTATAATGCATAGTGTATAGTATAGTGTCCGCAATAATACACGGCAGAATTGCGATAATATTCTTACAAATGTCAACGTAGACATCTGCTTTCCTGGAGCCCGCAACTCGGAGTGACTGGTTTCCAATTTTGCATATTCAGTTTCATGTCCCTTCCCATGATGCGGAGTAATACCTGATTGATCACGTGACGCCACAACCAAGCCAAGCAGCCTACGTAATCAACGGCCGGTGGAGCAGAGGCACGGCCTTAGTATGCTCTATCGGGTTGTGTACACAGTAGCTTCATCCGCACTTCTCAAACGGAGATTCGACAGCGAAACTGTCACGCAGCATCATTCTGTCAACTCATCCGTCCTGAACATTCCCCAATTCCACTCTGATTCAATTGACCACCATGCCTCCCAAACGAACAACAGCCCCCGGCTCATCCTCCCTTTCCTCCGGCCCAGCAGTCCTATCCTCAAACTCCTCCGTATACCAAATCGCCCACCACGTATGGCAGCAGTACCTCACCACAACGCCGCAGCGCACCATGCTGCTTGACGCCTTTATGGTGTTCCTGCTTTTCGTCGGCGCTGTGCAGTTCGTGTATTGTGTTTTGGCTGGGAACTATGTAAGACCCGTCCCCGTTCCTGTTCCCCTGCGATTTAAATTTAAACAGATTGAGATGGGATGTGGATGCTGACGCTGGTTTGATAGCCCTTCAATGCCTTTCTGAGTGGCTTCTGCGCCGCGGTCGGCCAGTTCGTGCTTACCGCTAGTTTGCGCATGCAGACGAGTAGCGAGCAGAAGGGTGGGAATGGGAACAGCAAGCCCAGTTCGAAGGGGAAGAATGCGCGGTTTGCTGCGGTCGAGGGCGGGGAGGAGCAGAGTGGAGTGTCTCATGAGAGGTGAGTTTGTTGTTGGGTTCTGTGTGATTTGAGATGGGAGTTGCTAACCGGTATGGCTGCTGCTAGGGCGTTTGCGGATTACATCTTCGGGAGCTTGATTCTGCACTTTTTCTGTATCAATTTCATCAATTGAGTGCGGGTGCTGGCTGTTGGTGACGGTGTATTCGGTGGTGTTCGGAAGGATGTCGACTTGCGAGACGGAAGGCCGTTATCTTCGCTTCTCCAGGGCCTGCGCGGTACTTGTAGAGCTTCACGCGGATAAACTATGAGACTGCACTTTATTGGCCTTGGCCATGTACTCAATGTCGAGATAAAAGTGCTATTGATGTCTGGATACCCAATAGCTGCACCAGAATGGCATCGCATTCTATCTATGGATAGAGTTCAGAGCCCGCCCATGAATGAAATCCTCTAAATTGTACATCGGGTATATGTCTATGCTGAAATTAACGCTAAAATGCTCGTCCGGGTTTCCTTCTGATCTGTGGCTTCTTGACGACAGTTCCTCCACCACTTGCTCCATTGGCGCCGTTTCTCGTGTTTGAAGATGCGGTGACACCACCAACTCTTCGTGCGCCGGTAACGGGTGGACGTCGCACAACAGATCCCACCTCTACTTCCTTCTTGCGTCTGGAGGGATCGTTGCGTTCCTGCTCTCGTAGCTTTTCGGCCGCGGCGCGCTCACGGTCGGCGGCCATCTGGGTCTCGATCTCCATGCGTCGATTGAATTCCTGTTCGGTGACGCGACGTTCTCGCTGGGAATAGCCCTTCTCCTTGACGGAGTAGAAGACACCGCCAAGTTCGGCAAGCCACTACATTCTCGAAATTAGCATTTGCTGTTTCATTTGCAAAAAATGGATCAACTTACGTGTGGGTCCACCGCAGTCACAGTCGACATGTACTCCTTACTTGTCAAGATCAATTCGTGGTAGACCACGTATTCTGGCACATAACCTAGACCATACAGAGCGCTCGTGGGGTGGAGTTGCATGCTCACGCTTGTCCGGAGGTTGATGAACTCGCCGATACCCTTAACCCTAGCAGCTTGGTGATAGAAGCCGGAGCAGATGCACTTGCGGATCACGTCCCAGTCTGTTCCACAGCTTACAAGTCGCATCTTCTGAACTGTCATAATATCATGAAGTTGCTCGCGGACCTCCCTGGCCCGTCGCAGAGCCTTGGGGTGAAGAAAGTGCTTGATACACCATCCATCGGAGTAACCGTTGGATTTCCATTGCGTATAAACGTGAAGAAGAGTCAAGTGATCAGACTCCGGAACGAAGAATTTCTCGCGCGCCGCATCTGACTCTTCTTGTCGCTCCCTTGGACGATAGAAGACACTAGGGACCGAGAGCATGGAAACGATCGTCAGCATCTCCTCGCTGCACCCGTATTCCTCAGACGCCGTGATGAGCAGCTTAGCGAGCGGAGGGTCCATGGGGAACGGTGTCATAGCGCGACCTAACGGGGTTAGGTCGCCCAGATTATCCAACGCGCCCAACGACCAGAGCTCAAAAAGAGACGTCGAAATGGTCTCCTGCGGGGGCGGGTCCATGAAATCAAAGTCCAAGAGATCCTTCACGCCAAGCGATTTGAGAAGCAAAACAGTGTTTGAAAGACTCGTCCGCTGAATTTCCGGTATCGCTTGAATATATAGTTCATTCTTGTAGGCCGCCTCGGTATACAAACGGTAAGCCTTTCCAGGTCCCGTTCGACCTGCTCGGCCTGAGCGTTGATTCGCATTGGCTTGAGAGATAGGTGTGATCTGGAGAGTATCCATTCCCATGCGCGGATTGTACACTTTCAGCTTCGAATACCCTGAGTCCACCACAAACATGATCCCATCAACCGTCAAACTTGTTTCGGCAATATTCGTGGCAACGATGACTTTCCGGACGCCAGGAGGGGCCCGTTCAAAAATCTTCGCCTGCTGTTCTGCTGGCATCTGACTGTATATCGGCAATATGCTAAGTTTGGGCGGATCATTAAGCATCTTCAGTCGCTCGTCGATCAACTCGCATGTTACTTCAATATCTTCCTGACCTGTCATGAAAACAAGTATGTCCCCGGGTCCCTGCGAGACATGAATTGCCAAGACCTGCTTGACCGCACTGTCGACGTAGTCCTCGCACGGGGTCCGGGAGAAGTGAAGATCAACAGGGAAAGTTCGTCCAGGAATGATGAACTCGGGCGCACCACCAAAGAATCGAGAAAAGCGTTCTGAATTCATGGTGGCTGACGTGACAATTAGCTTCAGATCTCTTCGTCGCGCCAACACCTTCTTCAAAAGGCCCATCAGAACATCGGTATTCAAAGCTCTTTCGTGCGCTTCATCCATGATGATGCAAGAATACTTGTCCAGATCCGGCTGGACCAACGATTCTCGCAGAAGGACACCGTCAGTCATGTACTTGATGACTGTATCTTTGCTGGTGCAATCCTCAAATCGAATGGCATAACCGACTTCGGCTCCAAGATCCACCTCCATCTCTTCACTCACACGTTTCGCAACGCTCATAGCAGCCACTCGCCGAGGTTGCGTGCAACCAATTATGCCAAACTTTGAGTATCCGTCCTCGTGAAGAAATTGTGTCAGTTGAGTCGTTTTCCCAGACCCCGTCTCTCCAACCACCACGATCACTTGATTATCTCGTATGACTCGTAATAACTCCTCTCGCACGGCGAATGCAGGCAGATATTCCCTCTGTTCGCGGAGTGTCTTGCTCTTGCTGAAAGAGCTCTGTCCGCCCTCATCCTTTTTCAGGTGCTTGGCGAACTTGTTCCCACTTCTGTAGGTATCCTCGACGGGCATGGCAACAGCGCTGTCGCCTTCATCTTCCTTGACACCCATGATATTTCCCAGCGCCGTGCCTGCCATTGTTGTCGCCTCCTGCGCTTGCTTCTGACGCTCCCGTTGCTGACGCCGCTCTCGAACGACCTTGCTCCCTTTACGGCTGAACACGGCCATATCGCTCTGCGGATCGCGGACGGCTGAGATGGGCTCCAGTTGCTTGGTAAAAATCGTGCGCCCATCCAGGAACGGGGGCCGCAGATCGTGGACGAGTAAATGGACTCGAGTACCTTCTTCATCTTCTGGTAGAAAGTCGCCTTCGAAATCGCGCCGTTGCGCGACTCCAGACGTGAGCATCCGGTTTGTTTCCCAGTTGTCGATGTCCTTGCGCTTCGCATCGCGCAGGTGTGGCGGAAGGTTGGAGCTCTTCAGCCTTTTGGCTGGAGGCATTCCGTCAGACGCCATGGTGAAATAACACCTAGAAGAAGTCAAACAAAGCCTTCCACTGAAGTCGAATTGATATTTGAAATGACACTGAGTGGCACAGGAATGGCCACCGGTGCTTGAGCCAGGTGCTGGGCAAAGTGTAGAAGTTCTGATAAACTGCGGAGTGGATTATCGCCGATGGGGCAAACGGTGCAAACAATTGCCATCCATGTCACGTGCTTCATCTATGGAAGGCCAGAGAAGATCATGAGATTAAGATACAATGAGAATAACCTTTCCCAAGCTCAATTAGAGATCAAGACTTATATATTGGAAAATTTAGTAAGATTGAACCGGAATTCTGTTCGGACTGTAGCCAGGCTGTCCTTCGTAGACGTAGCCTGAGGACAATGGATCAACTTAGTCTGCTTCTCTCCGCGCGGCGGAAATCGAGCACCACGCCCCGCATCGCATTTTGAGCTTTGCAACAACAGAGTGACAGCATCGAATATCAGAAAATGGCCAGTCAAGCTCAAATAAACCCCAAGAAGCAGCAGGGTATGCTGATGAGCTCTCCTCTCATTTCCGCGCAGTGACGAAGGCTAATTTGAAGCAGAGCTTCAGCTTCAATACACGAACTTCAAGAATACACTCACACAGATGGCGCAAAAGATTGGCGACATTGAGCAGGAAGCAGAGGAGCACAAGTAGCTTTTACTCCTTATTTTTTTACTGCTAACGGCACTGACCTTTACTAGGCTTGTCATTGAGACACTCGACCCCCTCCCCCAGGACCGCAAGTGCTTCCGTATGGTAAACGGAGTTTTGGTCGAGCGAACAGTCAAGGATGTGCTCCCTGCACTCAAGACAAACTCAGATGGGTTGAAACAGGTGCTCGACGAACTTGTGAAGCAATATCAGAGCAAACAGTCCGAGTTGGACGATTGGAAAGTTAGTTTGCCAATGCCCGGAAAACATGTTAATTGTATTGATGATTGACTTCTTTCGTCTCAAAAGAAAAAGAACAACATCCAGGTCGTACAACCATGATTAAAAAGACGCTTTCCTCTTTTCTTGCGATGGCAGCCTGATACCCTCCATTCCTCTTCAACCCTGCTATCGGTCTTTGTGTCCTTGATCTCTTTTCGCGACGATGACCGGGAATCGGCATCGAAAGGCGTTAACGGGAGTCTCGAGGTGATTGCATTGAGCGTATCCGAGCCATATACCTTGTCATTTGACTGGGCTTATACTTGAACATTCTCTCGAAGGAAGAGTTTGAAATGTGTTGCTTGCCGTCAGTTCGCTATATGACAGTTGATACGACGCAGCTCCTACAGCTGTGCATCGTCCTATCTCTGAAAACCAGATCCGGCGGGGATAAGACGTGATAACACACTACCGTCGGTGATCTTCTACGAGGAGGGAGTTACCTGGTACCTACTGATTGTGGACATAATGAACTCAAAGTCAACCCCTTAGTTGCTAACTTGAGCTGTTTGTGCCTCTTTGTCCCGTAAAGAAACTTGTCCACTCCATTACGTAGAAATATCGAGCGGCATCTCGGGTACGAGACTCGCATGCCTTGAGACAGTGGTACTGTAGAGGAGTACGAGTGTAGATGGTCTATCTGCTGCTGGCACCCAAGCTGGCAAACACATGCATTCAACTCGAGTCCTCGACGTAATGCAGGCAACTCGTGTGCAGCCTCGTCTTAGGTAAAACCTGATTGTCCATCATATTTGTCAAAATATGATGCCCGGTACTTTTGCCATATCCATGAGACGAGTCGAAACATTGCGACCTCCACCGTCCTATGTGTTGATTTTTGCTCCTGAGATCATGGTGTCATTGATGCCTGATGCGTCCTCCTGGTCTGACGTCTGAAAGATTCTGTGATGAGTCCTCGGTCGAGGCCAAAATCTTTAGGCTGAACGTTGCCTGCTGACAGGCAACCCGTGTGTGTGCCTAAAGTGCAGAGCGTTCACAACGCAGCCTCACCAATGAGTTGTACTCACACAGCTGTCACTTCAAAGAGATATCAGATTATACATTACACATCTGAGCATCAAGAGAGTACGCCAATCATTCTCTGGATCAAGCAAACTAGAGCTTTTCTCGACCATCATTGCCATCGTCACGCTCGAATGTCACAGATACCAATAATCACGTGCTTTTCCGTATCAATACATACCCGGAGGAGTATAGTCGGCAACTCTCGCGGCATCGCGAAGTCATTGTCGTATTTTATCGTAATCACAGTGTAAATGGACGCATGAGGCCAGTTCTGCCTTCCTTCCCTGCGCTTCAAGTTGTTTCAGCTCGTCTGCCCTTCCATCTCTCATTCGAGTCATCAGGCGAATCAATCCACCAACTCGAAAGATCATCAAAATCGCTCATCTCCGTTTGAAGAGTGTGTTCTCAATATTCTGATTCCCACAAGTCTCATTGGCCTTGTTCAGCGACCAGTGAGAGTTCCCCTGGCCTGCCCACATTCCTGGTTCGCCAATTGACTGCTGCGCGCATCGCATCCGTCCCCAGTCAGAACCCTGAAATATCTACTGGACAATCGCAGGGTGGACAAGCTCCTAAGTGGACGAAACAGACGAAATATAACAGGCCGAGTACCGTAGAAGCTCCCGTTCGTTTGAAGGTAACTCGTCTTCTCCCGACTCCCGTGGATCGTTCGTCTCCCTCTGCGCAACGTGCCACTATCAACTCGACCCACCACTGTTGCATTGGTTGCTGCGCACGGAAGACCCGCGTCACTGTAAGTCTTCTCCGGGTTTCCAGATCTCCCGCGTTGGAGCATCCCGCATACCTAATTGACGTTACCACTGCACCACTCCTCTTTGCAGTTCCGTAAGGCGGGACCGTCCACGGCACGCGAAAGGTCACAGGGAATAAAATTAACATTTTTATCATTACGAGATTTTGGGCTAACGTATCCTTGCGACAAGCAACAAATCAGATTTGGTTGATCGAGTCATTATCTTACCTGTCGCGTCTTTCAGTCGAATAACAGATCCCTCGCGCCTTGATTATACAGCCAGGGCAGAAGCTATAGCAGAACCATTGCTTATCCCCGCACTGCTGACACTTGTGCTTCTACGTTCGGGCTGCCGTGAAGCGAATCGCTGCCCAGCCAGACGCAACTCTATTTTGCCTTTTGACGCGATTGTATCATAGCGCCCGAGATCGATATCCCCGAGGCACGCATCTCTGACGTGGTCTGCCAGCAGAGCAAATAGACGACGCTTTATCGCATCCTACCCAGTGTCTGCTGCGACTATACCTATAACTAAAAATCATGTCGGCCTCTCCCTCGAAAGAGCCTGAGGTGGAACATGAAGCGCAATCAGGTGAAGACCAAGAACACATGGATAAGGACCAGGAACAGACACAGAACCAGGGAGAATTCGAGGTGAAGGAACAAGATCGATGGCTCCCGATTGCCAATGGTTAGTTGCGTTCCCTTGCAGCTTCTCTTGTCCTCCTGATTTGCGCGTACCTTACATCCAACTGCTGGCCAACAGCCGTCTGCCCTACTTCACTTTTGCCGTACCCTGCGCCCGTCCATTTGACATCCCCCAACTTGCCTCCTTAACCAAACAAACATCGCACTGTGGAAACCCTCATTCGTCTGCGGTTCGAGTGTAGCTCTGCAGGCGAAGCGCCTTTCTTATCGGCGATACAATTTCGTCAGACCCTTATTGTCCGATGGCGTTCTTTTTGCGCCTTTCAAAGTTTCCACGCAATTGTCCCTCGCCAGTTTAAAGGAATGATGGGTAAACAGCTACATGTGCTAACATCTACCGTCAAGTGGCCCGTATCATGAAGTTGGCCTTGCCAGAGAACGCGAAGATCGCCAAAGAAGCCAAGGAGTGTATGCAAGAGTGTGTCAGCGAGTTCATCTCGTTCATCACCAGTGAGGGTGAGTGTTACTGCATCTGGCTGCTGGTACCTGTCCACTTGACTAACGTGCTTGCGCCTTGTTTCTACAGCATCCGAAAAGTGCCAGCAAGAGAAACGCAAGACGGTAAATGGGGAGGATATTCTGTTCGCCATGACCTCACTTGGCTTCGAAAATTATGCGGAGGCGCTCAAGATCTACTTGTCAAAGTATCGTGAGGTAAGACTTGTACAACACGCTCAGGCGTCCTGTCTCCCCACCAACGGCTGGTGGTCTGATGGGTTGTAGTACCATGTGCTAACTCCTCTTTCAGACTCAATCCGCCCGTGGCGAACATCAGAATAGGCCAACGAGCAGCGGCTACAATGCTGGAGGGCCCGTGGGCGGATCCAGCAACCAAGGTGGACGAGCCGGTGCATCGGCTTCCGGCGGCTTTCCTGAAACTGCAGATAACACAAACAATATCATGAACCCCGGTCTGGACCCCACCGAACAGGATAGTTCAGCCTATGGCTACCCTCCCATGGTGGGCCAGGGTCACAATGGAGCAGGAGGAGACTCCTACTAAATACATTGTGTGTGACAGAGTTCCCCGCGCAAGACTCTCACACACTCCAGATCCTGCTCTGTCAGGATGAGAGTATACCCTCGAAGACTGTAAGACATTGCTACCCTTGTTTCGGGGTCGAGTCTACCTTGGAGCAGAGTCTCGAATTGTTTGTGGGGATGCTCCTAACGGTCTTTGAGTGTTGCTCTCTGCGCAGCATTTTATGACATGGTACGAAACATTGGGCTACTCATGAGGTAATCGACAGAGAGGTAAACAGGACCAGTTCGGATGCGCTTTTATTCTTTATTTTTACCCCTTTGATCATTGGTGTGGTTATGCTTCATCTCTGCGGCCTCTCTGTTTTCTTTTCTGCTATATGTTCCCTACAACGACGGTGTTTGTACACTTTCAAAGCAAAGGTGTCGTGGAAACCATTTATTTTCAGCCTTACAGCACAGTCATCTCATGATCTCGCTGTTTGATTATGGAAGGGCAGTTGGTCGCGAAGTCTGGAATCATCATGTGTATTCATATATGCCACTTGTTGGTGATTTGTGACTTATGAGTATCTATTGGGTGATATGGTGGCGAATTAGTTGATAGAAAGAAAGAGGTGGGACTTCGCTGTCCGGTGAATGACCAGGTTTTGAGATTGGTGCTTATGTGGATGTCTTGATTCGATTGAGCCAGTTCTGGACATATGCTCAGGAAACTACCCGGCACGCCCTTCCCTTGTGCATTGGTAGATCTAAGACAGAATTAAAAAGTTCATTATGGAGGGACTATTTCCATAGATAAAGATATGTTGTAACACAAATTGATGAACATCAAATTAAAATCCTAGGTATCATTTATATATCGTTCATCGGATAGATGCTCATCTGAAAGAAACTATCCACGGCGCTAGCCGTGCATCCACCCTCCATCCTGGAGAAGATCCGACATTGGCGTCTCCTGCCAATAGATCTGGCGCCATTCATCTTCCAGCTCGGTGAGCCCGTCCATACTCATCGGCAGGACGGACTGGTCCGGATCCGTGAAGGAGAACAGCTGGCGCCAGTCCAGGAATTCCCTTGGCTGGTCCATCGCATCGACAGTTGCCAGGTTCGTGGATGGGATCCAGCTGTCAAAGGGCTGGTGCGGGGAGACGGTGGTTAGTGGTAGAGGCGCGGAGTCAGGGGTGGGGACGTTGTAGGAGGGGAGGTGCCGATTTGGCTGTGAGGGTTGTAGAGGTGTGTTTGAGTCGGTTGAAGTGTGTTGATTCTGGTTCTGGTTCTTGTTTTGGGTTTGGTCTTGGTTCTGGGTCAGGGATTGGGATTGGTCGTGCGTGCTGCTAAAGGGTCTGGATCTCTCGCTTGTTGCCAGGCGCAGGTCCTCTTGTAGACGTTTCGAGTTCTCGAAGAGACGTAGAATAGTGGTAGCGTGCGACCAGTAATTGGCTAGTTCACGAAGGGAGTAGGAGGCGGAATCGAAGC
Organism: Aspergillus hiratsukae; assembly: GCA_014281905.1. Lineage (NCBI taxonomy): Eukaryota > Fungi > Ascomycota > Eurotiomycetes > Eurotiales > Aspergillaceae > Aspergillus > Aspergillus hiratsukae. The sequence continues at coordinate 24,887 of JACBAD010002099.1, read as the reverse complement.
GGCGCAGGGCGTTGATGGCTAGGACGGGGTTTGAGAATCGCAGCTCGACGCGGACTTGGATCATTGCCGTGAAGAGGGTATGGACGCCGGAATACCATAGGTACTTGAGACGATCGTTTAAGCGGAGTTCTTCGAAGATAGATGCGATGACACTAGCCGCCGCACTGCAGATCTCTGCATCATGCGGGCCATAGTCGTCCGAGTATGCGGACGCCCTGGGATGGGGCCGGTGGAGGAGGATGAGAAAATTGTTGTAGGTCAAGTGAAGCATGGCCGACCAAGGATCCATATCCGAGGCACGCAGCCGTAGATTGTCTGGGAGCCTCAAAGACCAGTTTGCAAGAGCTTCATCTGCTTCTTGCAATACGGCTTTGCGACGCTCCGAACTGACTCGTAGTCCGAATCGCTCGCGCACAATATAGGATATCATTGTGCAAAGCTCCGAGAAATGAATGACATAGTCTGTCTGGACGCGGGCCCCACAGCCTTCAAAATCTGAGGCTGTCAATGGAGAGACATCGGAGTCTTCGAGATTTCTGGTGCACAAAGAGATTAGAACAGGTATTGAGACCCTGACCTGGGGAGCACACTTACATAGCATGAGGTCGACCATGCGAAAGGGAGACCATAACATCGAACTGAACCAATATGTACCATAGCCTTCTCCACGTCCGGCGGTCCCTGGGAACGAACTTGCTCGAGACTGTATTTCGATGCATGCCGAGGCCAGTCGCGATTCTAGCAGCAACACCGACCCAGTAGTGAGCGTTGGCAGAAACATCATCATCAGGGCAGTCTGAATGCCACGTCAAGAGCAGCGCAGCTTGCACCATGGTATCACGGTTTCGCTCAATGCGACTGTCAAAGAGCCATTTCGCGCGACGGAAGAAAATGTCCTTCAAAGTATCGCGCTCTGGGTTTGGATGCATGACATGGCATCCGACTAACAGAATGGCTTGCAGAAGCAAGATAGGTGGAGGATCAGAGGGGTCTCTATTGCGATACTGACTCATGAACTGGTCCTCTTCAACAATGGGATATCCAGGGTTCACGTGGGTAAAGTATGCCTGGACGAGCTCGTCGACAAGAGCCGGCTCCGGCAGAGTCAGAGCGTCTACCAAAAGCTGGTCGTGACCGGTTTTCAACTGTCGCCGTGGTATTTCGTTGCCGGCAAAGTGATACACGTCGTCATCTTTATCACGCTGTTGACGAATCAAGAAGGACATATTCGAGAGCTCGTGTCCAACATAGATTGCTCGCACACCCCGCTGAATTTCCCGAGACCCTGACCCTTCCTCATCATCGATGAGCTTCACCAGTCGCTTCTCAAAGTCGGCATGAGCATCTTGTTCCGCGGAACGGTCCGAATCGGGCGGCCGATGGTATTCCTGTGCTTGTGGAGACGTGCGACTATAACTATTACCGCGGGGATGTTGCGCCTTGGATTGGACATTCGGGACGACGCTCGCCGGAGGAGCTGCTGCTTCTGGCTGAACCCCGCGAAAAGCAGTTGTGAACGCGGTTGGTTCGCTGATGGCAGGTGGAGGAGACGCTTCAGGGACATGTTCGGAGGTGGAAGGTGGACGACAGCGAATGGGAACGGGATTCAGAATGGAGCGTGCCGCAAGGCGTTTCTTCTTCTCATGGATGCGGCAATCGGTTTTCCCTGAGGAGCGGCAGTTGGAGCAGGGCAGGCCAACGATACGTGCGTCACAACGGACTTTGCGCCGATGGCAATGGACGCAGGCTGCAGAGCCTAAGCCAAAGGAAAGTCAGCATTGATATCGACAATCACAGGATGGAAACAATTCTGTGCAACAGAGGTATTGTCTACCTGACTTGCGCTTGGTTACGCCATTGCTGGTGGGGGAAAGGCTAATCTGCGCTGTGGATGACATAGCAAAAGCATCGATGCAGATTCAAGGCGCGTAGTCTTTCTTCCTCATCATGTAAAGTGGTGAGAGGTCTGGAATTGGGAGATCGATTCAGGACCCCGACATGATCCAGACAACGACAAAGGAGAGCAGAAGGGGAATAGGGAAGATGAGGAGGGAGAAATTGCGGGAACAGCGATAAAGACCACCGATAATGAAAGTGGGGAAGTCTGGGCTGGGGATGATCACGTGGAGTGCGGAGAAAGCGCAATCCGAGGATTTGGATTGATAATGAAAACGGCGAGACCAGAAGGATTTTGGCAACTGAGGTCTAGGTGCGTTTTGGAGTGCGCAAAGAGAGACTTGTTGGCTGGAGACAGCGAGAAAGGCCATCGTCGGAACTTGACATAATGGTAGAGCGCAGACTGCGCAGTTTTCCGTCGGCGAAGCTGTTATCGGTTGCGGTCTGTGCCTACACCCAGTCGGGTACGTTTCCGTACTGCGCAGATCTTCTCAATCTTCAAGTCAGGGGACTCGACAGTCGAACCCAGTGAAGTCGCGTTCATTCTCCCAAAGCTAAGGGCATCATTGGTCACGTCCAGACCCGTTGTCTCCAGCTTGATGCATACAACATCTCTTCTGCAAAGTTTCTCTGTTGAACAAAGGCTGCGGCGCTGCTCTATGTGTGCTTGAATAGACCTTGTACTCTATGACGACTGTAAATGTATGTACAAACTGAGTATATGAATCGGCTTGAAGACGAAGCAGGGTATACTGTAGCTACCCAAACACAAACCGTTTCCAGTTATCTGCCAGTCGTTGGACCCCCTGTTGTAAAGACCAGCCACGGAGCTCACAGATCTGCCGGGCAACTTCCTCGAGCAAATCATCCATCTGCTTTCCAGCAGTGTGAAGATCACTCTCAATGAGCAGTCTGTCTTCCGGCAAAGCTTTGATAACTGCGACGACTTTCTGAGACGACGCCCCGCTGAAATTGATCACACTGGAAAAGGAGAAGTAGACGTCCGACGGATTGGAAGGATTCAAAAATTGCTTCAATTGCTCCACTGGACCTGAATATGAATGCATACAGATCCGGGGTGGGTAGGGGAGAGGTGTATCTTCGCGCTTTAGTGACTTTCGCGCTTGCTCGTCTTCCGCATCGCTCTCTGCGTGAGCACCTTCAACGCTAAGACGTCTTCGTCTTTCCCGACGCGGGGGTACTCTGCGTTCATGGCCTGACCATAGCTCCTTGAAGACATCAAACACCGCTCCATGCGCTTGGACACTGTGCACTGAGACTGGTCGTCGAAGTTCCCCGGCGAGACGAAGCTGGGCTTTAAGAATAGCCTTTTGGTGTTCCATCTGCACCCTGTAGGGTGAGAGTTTCCGGCCTTCACGAGAGCCGGGAGTCATTTGCACGTTGCGCTTCTCAGCCTCCTGTTGGGTCCAGGGCTGCGGAAGTCTGAAAGCACGATCAAGGCCGACCTCGCCAACCAGAGCATTTGGGAAAGCAAGTAACCGCTCGCGTGTTTCGGAGATGAATTGCGAGAGAGGCTTCGGGTCAGGTAAAGAAGAAATGAAGTCTTCATCTTCCGGAGCTGGTGTTAAGACTTTTCGATAATGCTTTTTCTTGCTCTCGGGATCCAGGATGCCCTGGGCTGCCTGTGATGATGACCTCTGATCGTCGACGATTTGGTGAGAGAACCATGGATGCCATCCGAAGCATGGGAGTACACGGTCCGTCTTCGCATCCTGAACAGTCAATTTTTCATTGCTAAGGTCTTTAGCTGTCTGAAATACAAGGTCCTGATCCTCTGCTCGAGTGGCCATGACTGTAAGCGTCGTTGCTTTCATCCTTGGAATATCAGGTATTGACGAAATGGTGTCCGTGGGGTGGCAATGGGCATCGTAGACACCCAGCTCCCAAGGGAATTCGGAGACCTCGTCATGTTCATTGCCAGGCATGTTCCCCTGTTCATATGCGTTGATCTCGGTGGTCGTATGGCAGATAGGTGACAAACTGAATGCTGTGATGTAAATGGTCCCAGAAGATGATGGAAATACCGATACCGTAACAGTAATTACTGCCTGGGGCATCAATGGCATCAACATGATATATCACATGCTTTTCTCCGCACTTGTCGATGTCAAGCAAAAGCTCCGATAACAACCTACATTGGCCTGCAGGCTTTCACGATGTTGTGGCTCTCTTTTCCCGATTAGAACTCTGATGATATGATGGATATACCTTTCTATCCTATGCAAGTCATCCAATATCTTCAAATCTCGTACTGAGCCTCCTCGTGCGTTTAGTCTTCATGTCAACCACGTGCTCCACCTTGTTGACAGTACCTTTTCTGGCACTCGTTTCAGTACCTCTGGTCTTCTCAGCATATATCACCATCTGTCTCTCCGTGCTGACTCTGTTTATACGGCTTTTCGTCATCTACGTTGAGCTATGCTATGCTATAGTCTCCAACTACTTTGTGATTACAACATCAAGCAAGTCTTCATTGCTGAGTTTCGCCTCTGAACCGACATCCCCCGTCGCCTCTGCCACGCCCAAAAGGCGATCCATTGATCATGGCGTCACGGTGATATTGCCTCACCCCAGCAACCATCGCCAACTGGCGCCATTTTCTCGAGGGCACACTCGCCCGGCACCAGCTCGACGGCGAAATAGTTCGAATTCTTCAACCGGGCGTCCCGACGGCGACTACGGCCGGCCTGTCCGCAGGGAAGAGCTGCGCAGGAACGGCCTTACTACTCCTCCCTCAGCTCTCCTGACTCTAATCAGCGGAGATGAAGGCCGGGACTTCGAAGGCGTGGGCGGCTGGCGCTGTCCACCATCTGCGAGGTCGCAGGGCCATCTGTCCAGGTCCGCATCGTCCTCCTCCAAGGACAGCATAAGCGACGAGGCAGACGAGCGGGCCTGGCTCTCAATCAATGACCGTCTCGAGCTCCCTTCACAGCCCTTTCCACTGCGGAACCACCCCGAAACAGCAGACATTCTACCCTGGAGACACAGGCTGGCCGCATCTCGTAGTCCCGATCGCCTCAGGCAGCGCCATCACCACCGGTCTGCAACCACCTCCCTGATCCCAAGTCAAACTCGCCGAGCTCCTACTTCTCCGTCGGTCTCTCGGTCGAACAGGTCAGAGTTCCATTTACCGGCCGCCTCGGGGGTCCGCTCCGGCGGTATCTCTCCGCGGCCACAGTCTCAGGACGCCTTATCCCTTTCGACATATTCTGATTTCTTCCGCGCTATGGCCAGTGCGCCGCAGACACATTCCCAGTTGCACCTATTAAGCTCATCCGAGGGCGCGGGTGGTTACTTTGCTTTTCGCCCGGGCAATGACCCAAATAGCAGCGGCAGTGCAGCCACAACGACAGGCACCACCACGCCAGTCGACGATCGCACAACGCCCCGTAGTATGGGAAGATTCATGGCTCATTATCCTACAGGCGTGAGATATCGTAGACGGAGTGTATCGGGGCCCAACCTTGCATCGCAATTATCCAGTCCTTCTCTGGGTAGAGACCGGACCTTTTGATTATTGATTGGCTTTTGGATTTTGAGCCTTCAAGAAAAGCGTCACTGGTATTTTCGCATACTACCGATTGGATTTCAAATTGACAAGTGAGTTGTTATGGCATCTACAATTCATAAGATCTAGCGACTGAGGCCATTTCACCATGTCCATGTCTATGAATTATCCACTAATAATACACTCCGTATGTCCAACCCAACTTGACACAAAGTTTGGAAAGTTTATCTAGAAACAAGGAAACAATTACTGTAGGGAAAAGGTATATCGCTCACAATAAACAGCGCATCTCGTCACTTCAGACTGCGAGCCCTCTCCCTTTGGCTCACCTCCTCCATTTCCTTCAATACCACTTTATTGAACTCCTCCCATCCGTCGAGGTAGATATGATGACCCGACCCCTTGATGATTACCACCTTAGCCGAGCCATTATCCCCCTCACGCTCTTCTGGTGAGGCATTCTGCAGCACCCGCCGTTTCTCCTCTTCGATCTTGGCCTTGGCTGCGAGGCCACCCGCCGCATCCATCCAGTCGTGGTCCCCATACATGAAAACGACCGGAATACCGGTCTCGCGCTTGACTGCGGGTAGAGAAGCCTGGGATGCCGAGTCAGAAGATGGCGGATGCGAGGCAGAGGCGTCCGTGACACTCGAGGCGGAAGACTGAGGCTGAGGCTGAGGCTGAATCATCCGCCGTCCGACGTTCTGGATGCGCCGGATCAGAGGGCTACGCGCGAAGGCCCCTGGAGCCAGGATATATGCAAGAGCATACTCTCCACTACCGCGTTGACTGAAGATCGAATAGGAGTAGTCGTGGAGAGCTTTCGCTTCGTTGGCGGGTAAATGGGAGAAGCGCCGTGAGGTCCAGCCAGACACGATGCGGGGCCCGAGAGGGCCAGCCCACCGGACCAGACTGAAGGGAGAGATGTTGGCTTCCCACAGATAGGCAAACCATTTGGGGATATTGCGGCGGGCTGGTCGGCTCTCAGGTGGTGCCGCCGTCGCTGCGTTACCGTAACCTTTGAGCAGGACGTTGTTGTCGCCTTTCTGGGCCACTTCAGGGGGAACAGACGTCGATGTCTGTGCGATAGTTTGCTGGTCCTGGGTGAACTCGTTCGCTAAAGGGGACTCGGATGGTTCGGGCATATCCGCTGAGACCGCATAAGGATCTTCGGGAATCCCCACAGGAGAGGCAAGGATCAGCTTGTTCAAACGACCGGGGTACTTCAAGGCATAAGCGACTCCCATATATCCTCCCAAGCTGTGGCCAAGCAGCGTAAAGCGTTCGATGTTGCGCTTCACGCGCCATTCCTCCAGAGCATCGACGAACCAATCCTCCGCCTCCTTGATAGCATCCTCTCTGTTCTTAGCCTTGATGCGAAACGGTGGTCGGGTGCTGCGACCCATGCCCAACATATCGAGCGCGTGCAGTTGCCAACCCTTCAACCGACTTAGAGGTTCAAAATTCTTGTAAAAGAAGCCCAAACCCGCACCGTATCCGTGAAGCATGACCAAATGTTGGTCCGCTTCCTCGCCAACTCTCTCCACGGAAAACTCATTTAGAGCCCTGTCCTTACCGCTCAATTCAACCATGCTGGACCGCCATCGTCGCGGTCCGTACGGATCATCGGTGGAATTGGCCGATACTTCACCTTGCTGACTGAGATCGGCCGACTGGAGACTCTGAGGCACACCATCGCGTTGAGTAGTGGTCTTTCCGGTCTGCAGATGCGTAGGAGGTTCATGCTGGAGATAGGGCAGGAAAGAGAGAACTTTATGCTCTGCTGCCGCAGCTGGCAAACTAGCCCACTGGAACCAGATCTCAGTGTCTTGTGCAACAACTTTGGTCACATTATCCAACTTCAGGAACCTACCCATTGATTGAAGCCTTCTCTGTAGCCTAGTGGAAACCACGCGGAGCGCACCGCAGCTGCGTTTGCCCCTCGGACGGCATATGGCGTGTTCTCTTGTTGAGAAACATACGGACCATGATGGGTTCGATCGTGAAGGTCGTCTTTAGACGAACTGAGTGATTCCGATGTCATTGAGGAGGTGTAGCGTAGGTGGATTGCGGAATGTGGCGAAGAAAGGAGACGGGGCGGTTCAAATGACGTCCAGGGCCGGGACACCTGGGGAGAAAGTGAACAAAGTCGCACGGTGGACAGCTTGTCGCGATGAAGTCCAGAGTGACAGAGACACTACCCTGTCACTCATACAAAGGAGGCGAGAAGATTTATAAGAAAACTCAAGGGGCGCAGGGTTCATAAATTCGTCAGCAATGGAAATAAAAGGCCAGTGGGCGTGTTGGAGCGGTCAGAAACGAAGCCAAAGACCGCTTATCCCCGAAGCTCAATAGGCAGCCGGAAAGATCACGAAGTTGGAGGAAACCAGGACTGTTCAGAGTTTCACAATGCTGTAGTCGTTTGTAAGGTATCTTAAGTCGTAGAAGTGCGATGAGATGAGATTAGTTGAATAACGAAAACGGTTGAATTTGCTGTACAAGGACGTTGAGTGGAGACTGGATGATGACGATGATCCGGCTGATTTTCTTCTCCTCTTCGCTTTGTTTCCAAACCGTCGAACTAGTGAAACTGTATGTAGCTGGATGAGACGCAAATAATATCAAGCTTATCGAATTTACTCTTTGGCTTCGTCTTCCACATCTCATGCGATGAAATCGCGTCTGGCCGCAAAGGCCGTGCAGCCCCTCTAAAGTCCACTTATCCTCTTCTGCTCCCAAAGGGATCTTCTCCTGTTGATCCTTCTCCCCTCCTCCACAGCGTCATGGCTGCACCGAACCGGAGCCTGGATCAGCTTGTCAAGGGTGCTCCAGCTCCTGGAACTCGTCCAGAGTCCATATCCAAACCTTCTGATCAATTGCACACTCTTCAGCCGCCGTTCTCTCCAGATGCCCCGGATTCGTCCTCCCCGCCCCGTTCATCGACCCCGGATCTGCTCTCGACGTTGCCCTCTTCTCCTCCTCAGATCTACCTGAACCTCCTCATTCTCGAAAGTTCGCTGCGAGCTCAGTATCTGGCGCTGCGCGAACGTCGACGACAGAATACCTTTTTCCTGCTCCTGCTCGCTGCCTGGATTGCCTACTTTGCTTACGCGCTCTTCCTCCGTCCGCGAGAGGATGGCAGCGGGGTGGGAGGCTCCATTTACTGGATGGTCGAAATGGGGGAAAAGGTCGCGCTTCTAGGAGGAATCGTGACGGCGTTGTTAGTCTGGGGAACAGGACAGTGGGAACGGGGAGTGCGATGGCCACGGCGCTGGCTCGCCGTCGCCAACCGCGGCCTCCGCACCATGAACACCAAGGTCGTCATCATCCGGGGGCCCTGGTGGCAGGAATTGCTATCCTACCTTTCATTCCTCTTCCCATTCACCTCGCCTTTCTTCCCTGCTCCGACCGGGAATTTCCACTACATCGAGCGCCCGTCGTCGGACAAGCGCGGTGGTCGGCAGCACTACCAGCAGTATTACAACAACGTCGACAGCGAATCGGGCCTTGTGGAGGAAGATCTCAGCCCCGGCGGTGATTACATCCGTCTGCTTCTTCTCCCCAAATCCTTCTCGCCCGAATTCCGCGAGAACTGGGATGATTACCGAACCGAGTTCTGGGAAAAGGAGAACGAGCGACGCGCTCAACTGCGCGAGAAGTTGCGGCAGAAAGAGCGCCAACTCGCTCAACAAGAAGGAGGCTGGTTCTGGTGGCTCGGACTCGGGTTAGGCTGGAGGGTCTCACAGCGCCGACGACTCGTCGCCGCAACCCTCAAGTCCACCGACGGAGACAAGCATCGTCATCACCAGCATCACACCAGCATCTCCAAACACGGCCACGACCTCAAATCCCCCACGCGGCGTAGCGCGCGTTCTGAGTCCCATTCCCGCACCCCATCCCGTAGTACGACACCGGTGGACATCGACGATCGTCCGCCGTCTCGCTCCTCCGCCAGCAGCCGTCCTCGCCGGGGAAGCACAACCCCGTCTTCCACTGCTTCGGAGCAGAGCATGCAGCTACGGAAAAAGAAGGGCACGAAATCACTTTCTCGCGGGCTGTCGCCTTTGACCCAAGCACAGATCAGAGAGGGCATCTATAGTACGCCGTCGCTCTCGTCCGACGATTCGTTCCTGGGTGAGAGTCTGGAGGGTACACAGTCCCGGGAAGCTAGTCCCTCGGCGTAGTTTGGAAGCATCCTATGTTCATGATATACCCTAATCAGAACCAATGCGTGCATTGTATCGATTTTGTGTCGATGTATCTACAAATGGAATTTCAGATTCTCATCAATATATGGATTTGTCTCCACTGTGCCTGTACGGCTCTAGAGGGACTGAAGATTTCCAATACACGACCAAGAAAATAGACGTAGAACCATGGAGCGTTCTATCCAGACACAATTGCAGTGGACATGCGACCTTATGCCAGGGGCTATGCATTATTTTCAAACATGGCCAGACTATTGTCACTTGCATACACAAGAAAATACAAACAAAAAGAAAAACTCCGATACGCCACACTGAATATCCTGCAGAACCGAGAAATTGGGCTGAAATCCGTCAACCATTCCCAATACACTGTTCTAACCACTAGTATGCAATATCGTTGGATTTAAATCCTGTAAACAGTCTCATCGTTTTCGAGGAACCTGTGAGCAAAGAATGTTAGTCAGGCCTGATGATCGAAACAGAATATTTTGTCGGATGACTTACATCAACTCATTTCTTTCGTTCATGGCTGTCAGTGCCTCAATTGCCTCTGCTCGCTGGAAGACATGGCCTGCTCCGAGCGAGGGAGATTCCCGCACAGCGGTATTAACTGCTCCAATAAGCTCCTCCACATCGGCGGTGTCGCCGTGAGTGAACAGCCGTGTGCCCATGAGTGGGCCTAGAGCCTGACGGAACACAGTCAAGCGCGCAGGTTGGATAGGCTGGGACGAAGTAGTAGACCTCATGGCACTCTGTGATTGTGAATCATCGGTCTGAGACTGAATGAGCTGCGACGCTGGTTGCGAAGAAGCAACCGATATCCGAGATTGGCTCTCTGTCTGCGTCTGCGTCTGCGTACGGTTTGTCTGGCTTGACGGTAGTCGCTGGCCTCGAGGACTAGCAGAATACAAACCGTCCCCGTCTTCCGACACAATGTCTCCGTCGGCATCCATCTCGTCCCCGTTTGTGGACCGCGTAGCGGCTGAACGTGTTCGCATTGTCCCGGTTCGCCTGCTTGATCGAGGCGTGGCGGTTGTATTCGCAGGAGTATTGTCATCATCGGACCCGGATTCGCTCGATTCGGAGTCTTCGTCGAACGTGGTGACCTTTCTCCTCTTGCGGCGTTCATCCTCAAGGACTTCCTTGAACATAGCGAAGCGCAAAATAGATTCGGCCACCTTGGCATCTCGCTCCTCGACCCGATTCGATAAGCGAGCCTTCGCGTGCGCCGTGGACAAACGGATTAGGGTCTCCAGCGTACGCGCGGTTATAGGGGACGTCCGACGCTGGTTGCCCGAGAGCTCATCATTTCTCAAAGCCGAGTACGTCGTAACAATATGGTCGGCAGCGCCCTTAGTGAGGACTGGCTTAATTCGCGATTTGGAGTATTGAATGTACTTCTTGATGAATGGAATACTCAGAATTTCAATGCCCTTACCCTTGCGGCTCGAGTTGGCCATTCCAGCATGGAGCATAACGTTGAACTTCTCGTACACCTCCGTCGGCTGGTTGGAATCTTGGTTATCCTCGAGTCCAACACCCAAGGTCTGATTGAGGTCTTCCCGAACCGGGGCACCTTCCTCGGTTCCAGGTTGGCGGTAACGGTGCATGCGCAAGACGTGCTCTGAAACCATTCTGTCCCTGGCATCTTCAATGTCGTCCGTCACAACAAAAAGCAAATCGAAACGTGAGAGAAGTGAATCAGGAAGGGCGATGTTCTTGTGAGGGTCTTTGTGAGGGTCATATTGTCCGTAGATAGGATTAGCAGCTGCCAAAACACTGCAACGAGCGTTCAAGCTTGTGTGGATGCCAGCTTTGGCGATAGTGACCGTCTGCTGTTCCATCACCTCGTGAATAGCCACTCGATCCACATCACTCATCTTGTCGAATTCATCGATACACACAACACCGCGGTCACCCAGGACCATCGCACCGGCCTCCAAACGACGCTCCCCAGTCTCCTTGTCAGAGGTGACAGCGGCTGTCAGACCGACTCCTGAGGAGCCCCGACCAGTGGTTGCGATTGCGAGAGGTGCTGTATTCAAGACGAAACGAAGGAGTTGCGATTTGGCCGTCGAGGGATCGCCGACCATGAGGATATTGATGTCACCACGCAAGTGCGTGCCGTTATCGAGATTCTTCTCCATTCCACCCAAGAGCATCAGCAAGATCGCTTTCTTGATATAATCGTGTCCGTAAATGCTAGGTGCAAGAGAGTTGGACAGCAACTCAAAAATGTTCTTCTTTTTGGCGACTTTGTTGATGTTTCGAATGTCGGTGTCCGTGATAGTAGCTTGTGCAATGCCTCCACCAGACTTTGAAGACAGTTGAATAATATTGTTGGCCATAACCACCGTGCGAAATGTCGAGGATCCGGAGCTGGCATTTCGATTTCCCAAGGAGCGATAAATTCCCACCAGCTGAATTCGGTCTCCAGGTTTGGCACGGTCCACCAGATCATCGTCCAAGATCACGTCGACACTTCGGGGAAGCTGACCTGCAGGCGCTCTCTCAGGCATTTCTTGGATGGAAATGGTTTGGTGATCCAGGTATGTCGAGTACCCATACTCCGTGATCAACTAGAAAGAAGAAAAGAAGTCATCAGCAATAGCGACCTAGTAAAGAGTCTTCCTTCGATAGCATACCGGATTCTTCTCGTCATCTTCTTGGGGATAGACATTCATGTTGGTAATTCCGGTAGTTGTCATTGTTTGATCTCTGTACCGTCTCGCAACGAATCGGTCTTTCCGCTCGTTGTAGTGCACACTTTGGATGACCTTCGGGCGAACCAGAGAGCATTTTGTGACAATGCCCTCGAGAGAGATCATTCGGTTCAAGTGAGAAGATCCCAGAGTCCTGGGGTTACAAGAAAATTCTCCGAAAGCACCGACGTAGGCACAGTAGTAATTCTGCAACCCATCAGTAAAGATGCACGCCACCAGAATTTTCATTAGAACTTGCATACCACATCGTCAGTTGTTTCCCTTGAAGGTCGGTTCGGCAATGTTTTGATAACCTCCTTCAAAGCCCTGTCGAAAGCAAGAGAGTAATCGAACGGGGAGGTAAGAAGGCTAGAGAAAGCATCAGCCCACCATGATCCTAGAAGAACTGCAAGCCGTGCTGGACTCACCCATCTGCCAATTCGCGGTTGTGAGCTCTGATCTCATCGATGCTGACCTGCGTGCCTATTAGTTCTTTGTACCAATCTTGCAACTTTATATGTAGCATACCGTCAAGCGACGCAGTCCCCGGTTCAGCATCAGCACAATATCGGCTCGGTAGCTGTTCGCTCGTCAGAACCATCATGTCTCAGCAAGGGAGGCTACTTGTGAATCGCAACGGACCTTCGCGCGCGGGCATCGCCTGTTAGGACCTCTAGTCAGAATTTTACTTCATGACGCATGTAGGTTGAAAACTCACTTGGATCGAGAAATTCGACTGCAGCTCTCACTCGATCTTGACCGGCCTCATCGCGCAGTTGAACGCCATCCATGATGAAGGATGTCCACGAGTTGTGGATTTAATGACAGAGGTAATCAACTAGGCAATAAAAGACTTGAGTATTGAGTTTGATTTCGTTCTGCACTTCAATTGAGTCTCATATAAGGACGGTAATGGGAGATGTTCAATTTGTTCCTTGAATGGTTGATTAGCGGAGGGATCTTTCTTCAGGAAACACGACACCCAAATCGGGCATAATTGGAACGCGTCCTTTCAACTCTGACGCGTCGCGAATGGTCCCTAAATGACTCAGCAGAAGTTCAGTCATCACGTGATCCTGTCCATGATGGTAATCCGGATGTCATTATCAGAAGTCATATTTTACAAATGTCTTAAAAGTGGATATATATATATATATATATATATATCTATAGTAGTAATATACAATCATAAGTTCAGATATACAAGATTAGGTAACAAAAGCGGGACAATTGAGAAAATCCTATGCATCCTGCTCTATACCACTGTCGTGTTGCTCCTGCTCTGGCTGGCCTTGATGGCCATCAGGCGGTTCTTGTTCTCGCCCGTCTGCTGCTACTGGCGCATCTTCGTCTGGGTGTTGCAAACCGTCCAGCAAGGCAGACATATCTGTTTCATCGCATTCATCGACCGAAACGCGGTGTTCATCGTCCAGCAATTCTTCGCTCGCCTCTAGTACAGCGCGTCTGGATCCAAAGAGTGCCTCTGCTTCGATATCGAACAGATCCTGGGGGTCGATGCTCTTGATGTCAGGTATGAACACGTCTTCAGTGAGAGATTCCGTTTCGACAGCAGGAGCGTTTGTGGCGGCGGGCGCTTCTTCGTGGATCGCAACTGGCTGGGACCACGGGCTGGCTGAAGCATTTTCATCTTTGTTTGCTTCCATCGCTGCCTGCTCAACCGCTGTTGGAGACCTTGGCTTACCACCAACACCCAGAATACCGCCAGTCCACACAAAAAAATCACGATCTCCCGAGTCTCCCTTCTTGTCACCTTGCTCCTGACGACGCCTAAGTAACACACCTTGGAACTTCTCACGAAGGTATGGCATGTCCGCAAGGGCTGCAATAGTTTTAGGCGCAACTTTGTAGAGGGTCCCCACCTCTAATCCTCCGTCAAAAATACTCCTTTCACGGAACGCTTGCAACGCTGACGCCAGATAGACCATCGAGACATATGTAGGTTGCATGAAGTCAGGCTCGATTTTGCTCCAATAGCGTCGAGCTTCTTTGCCGAGCATGTTAGGAGGTTTCGCACGCCTCGGGTTATCCATGACATCAATGGTTGAAGGCACGCCAGGTGGTCTCACTCCGTAACCCCGGCGAAGGTTATTCCATCCAGGAAAAGTAGGCATGAACTTGCGCTCAAAGACAGTGAACGCCTTAACCTGGTCAGCAGGCTTGTCAGAAGAAGCCAGCATCTGCACGAACGTGGACCAGTTGAAAGTTGTCAGAGAAAATCCTGCTTTCTGTACCTCCGCTACGACTTGAGGTATCTTCCTGGTCTCATTCCGATACGCCAATGATCGCATGTAGAGGGAGAGGGGTCGCGACAGCAGGAATCGACATGCCGGCAAGATTGATGGCGGCTTCAAAGCAAGTTTGTCCGGCTTGTCCGAGCTTAGAAGCACATTCTTGTGGGAGTTGACAGGGCTCGGTGGACCATGGGATTGCTCAGTCTCTTCGGCACGTAGCAAGCGATCAGACAGCCATTCATCAAGGTCAGGCTGAGTAGCCATCTTGATGACACGGGGAAACGTGAAATTCCAACATTCTTCAACTTTTTTATACTGCTCTGCTTTCAAATAAGAAAGCATCAGTGAAGAAAGGAGACGGAGAGGCGCCACATCGTAGGGGTGCTGTTCATAAGGCGGGGATCGTCTGTCGCGAAGGAATTGATCGAAGAGCTCTTTGACCCTCTGAAGAACTCCCCGGGCGCCATATGCTGTGATGAGGTATTCATAGAACATAGCAGGGAAGGCTTGGGTGATGCGTAGTCTGCCTGCGCCGGGCAATGGTTGTTTTGACGCCATGATGCTTTGGTCGAAATCGGCGATTGTTTCAGCAAGGAATTTTTCCGCGTTCTCTAACCGAACATTGGCACCACTGACTGCCCGTCCACCAGTTTTGATAAGTTCCAAATCGCGTTGCAGCTGGATCTTGAGAACAAGAAGCCGCGAAGCGAATCCAGGACGCTTGAAACGTTCTTCGATCTCGCGAAAAATGATGTGAACCATGTCCCGGTTGCGATCTTTCACATAGCCATACAGGATAATGGCATAGTGAAATTCGGTGGCGTACATGTGATTGCTTCGATGAAGCGTTCTGAGAATTCGGCGCGCGGGATCGGTCTGCCCTCGGAGCACCAAGCTGAGCATGAGAGCCGCATATGTCATTGAGTCGGGTTGCACTCCAGCTGAATCCATGCGGGAACGTATCCTTGAGATAGACTCCAAGTCCATGCGAAACGCATAGTTCCAAAGCAGCACATTCCACATCCTCACTCGAGACCCTTTCACATCCAGACCAAGGCAGGTCTCAGCAACACTCTCAGCCTTTTCAAGCTCCTTATTGTTACAATAGGCTTCAACGATTGTATCCAGCAATGGCGCAGTGATCCGCACAGGGATTTTCTTCGCTAATTCGAGCAACTGACGGACAGTGTCAATATCACCTCTGTTTGCACAGAGTCCCATCAACGCTCCGAAAGTATAAGAGTTAGGCTGGACACCCTCCTCCAGCATTTTGTCAAAGGTAGCGAGGGCCCCTCCGAAGTCATCTGCGTTGGCATATGCAGTGAGGAGGATATTCCAACATACAGTGTTCTGCTTCAGACCGAATTCTTCTGATACTCTCTCGAATTGGCGACGCGTCGCCGCTACATCGCCAACCCTGGCATGGACGTAGAGGAGCGGGGTCAAAAGCCTTCGACTCAAGGGCTTCCCGTGATGGTTCACAAGCTGTTCGAAGACGCTGTTGGTATTTTCCACATCTCCCGCTCTTGAAAACGCAATGAGCGCGTTTTTGTATGCCCCAATGGGTGGCTGGCCGTAGAAATTGGTATATTCACCCAGGAAATATTGTATCCCCGTTGTGATTTCGAAATGGGTCAAGGACCGCAAAAATGTGTCGAGAAGATCTGCTGGAGGCACTTCCTGTTCCATCTGCCAGCGAAGGTTACGGTACACCACAATTGACTTCGTGAATGTAGAACGAACGTCAGAGGACTGGAGGGTCCGGATGAGACAGAAATAGTGCTCCGCCGTGAGATGCCTCAGCTGATTATATTCCCTTAATAGGAGAAGGAGATTTTCTGTCGATACGTCCGCCGCGACTCGCGAATTTGAAAAAGCATAGACCAGTAGAAACTTGACAAGATCTCTCCAGGACCTCGGGGTCTTCTCCAGATTCCGCACTACCTTTGCGAAATCGAGAAGTTTCGTCAAAAGGCTAGAGTCATCCAGCTGAGAAGCGACGGCACTCAGCAACGCCTTCTCCGGGAATGGCGGCCGCCAATTCCAAAACTTCCCGGCAGAGCTCCATTCTGTTTTATTGACAAAATGCGAAAAAGCGAGGGCCCAACAAGAAACATCTGGGCCTTTGCCTCTCGCGTCTCTACAGACTCTGGTTATCCCAAAAGGCAGTCCGACAGCCAAGTAAGACTTTGCCATGTTCAGATAATCTTCGGCGGAACGATCATGATCAGGGATCCTCAGATAGACCCACAGAGCACGTCTATTGTTGCGGAACACTGTTGATCTACTGAAATGAGCCAACAAAGCCGGACTCACATCTATCGGTCGGCCAGCTCTCATATAAAGGTCCCACGCCCTTTGATAGTCTCCACAAACACCTGGTTTACTGTCACTGAGAAGTGACAGAAGCTCTTCCTTGGCTTGGCTTCGTTCGAACTCCTCCGCCTCCTCAGAAAGATCCACCACTGATTTATCTGGAACGACGGGCTTGTAGAGGCTCGCAGCCACCGATGTGTAAGCCCTGGTGAGAGCAGGTACCAGCTTCTTCTTGCGTCGCGGGGGAAGTCTCCGGGGCGCGCGTAACAAGAGCGATGCAGCAAACTCCTGGGTACGTGGAGGATACAGGAAATCGAGAACCGGGGTCCATGTATCGGTAGTTGCTTGACTCGCCTTCGAAGGGACAGAGATTATTGAATCCTGGTGGTCTAATGTTTTAGACGGCGAGTGTGGCAGATGCATAGTATCCGCAGTTGTCCCACTGCTCTGCGTAAAATGAGGATACCATGATCTCTGACCCCGAAGCGCCCCATTGGAATCCCGGAAGAAACGCCGACCTGCGTTCTCAAAACATCCGGCAGCCCGTTCCAGCATTACCTCGAAATCGCGGTGCCAAACCCTGATATCACCGATTCTCGACTGCAGAGCGTAACATATCTGTATCGATCCCTTTCAAGAACCGAGGGAAACAAACGGCAAGGCACCCGATGTTTCGAGTCTTCGCAAAGCTCCCAGCTGAACGACTGAATGACCGAACGATGCAGCAAGGTCAAAAAGATGGCACCGACGAGGCTCCGGAGCCAAAAAAAGAAAGAGATCGATCCTTTAAAGGAGCTCCAACGGATTATGTTGTATTAAGACGCAGGTTTAGTCTATTTTGTAAGTGATATGATGCGGTGCTTGTAGCAGACGAATTTTTGACGGGTTGGGCATATGAGCTGTGATGTTCCCGCAAATTGAGCCGGGGATTCGTTTGGCCGAGATCTGGCCACGCCCACCAACCCGCACTGTGAACTGTCGACTCTGGATTCCAGGTGACTACAATTCCGGACCACTTCCGTTCGTGTGGTGGCCTGCTTTCAATGAATATGGAAATTACGGATTTTATTTTCAAGCAGAGAGAGGACGTCCTCCTCGCCGGAGACTATAACGCTTACCGGGCGCACGCAACCCGCAAGTTGCACAAACTTCGCAAGAAGCTCGGGCAGACTACACCTAAAGGCCGTAAATATACTGCCAAACCTCCCGTCAGTGCAGAGGATATTAGCAGTAATGTGGCGTATGTATCCTTCAATATGCTCGAATGTGGGCAAAGAAATCCTTGCTCAAGCGTACTGACGGATCTGTCCTCAAGATATGTACATGTCCTTCTTCTCAGCTCTGAGCGAGCTTGGGCACAAGCAATGCAAATGAAATCCGTGCACTCAGCCGACCCCTCAGCGAAAGGAATTGCAAGGGATCATATCGTGTCTCGTCTGAACAAGGCATCCGGCTACTCTCAGCAATTGGTCCTTCTGTTGGAGGACCAAACAACTTCCGGTGCTACTGATACCGACATCCTTGAAGCCCGTGCTTACCTTGCTTCACTTTTGGGGGCCCTATATTTGGAGAAGCGGAAGTGGGAACAATGCCTTCAGAGCTATGCTATCTCGAGGATTATCTATACGACTCTTGGTCGAGAGGACAGAAAAGATGCATTCCGGGATCTTCTCACTGGCACTGTTGATCCCAGTATCAGATACGCAGCCTATCAGATGAAGCTTCCCCGGTCAAAGCCTCTGTCCTCTTTAGCGATTCAGTTCTTCCCGTCAGATGCAAACATTAGGTCGGAAGTGGAAAGAGTGGATCCCGATTGTCTCAAGGAGGATCTTGCAGGGACGCGAAAGACTGCCGACGGAGAGATACAGCAACTTCCTGAGACTATTACTTGGAGGTCGCGGACTGTTGCACTGGAAGACGCCGCAATCTCGCAAGCTCTTGCTTCTGCGGCTGCGGCAGAGTCGCGTCTCAAGTCTTGGCTTGGAGATGCGGAAGGGAAGGCGGCTTCGTCCAAAGACAAAGCTGCCGCTTATGACAGTGTTATTATTGCCAGCCAGGACGCAGTCGACGCTACTAAGACTGCAATCGATGATTTAGCTAATGAAGGGGTGGATCCTAGCGATAAGAGAATGCAGAGCTTGCAAATCACTCGTACCGCGGTCAACTACGCCTTGGTGGGATGGAGAATCGGCCGTAACAGAGTTTTGTGCGGTGCTGACGACGGCATGACCTTTGAAACTGACAACGCCAAGAGCCCCAAAGGGGGAAAGGGCGCGAGTCGGGAGGAATCGACTGGGAAGAAGTTGACACGGCTACGCGAGAAGGTTGTGCTATATGACTCTATTTTGCAGAGCATCGAGTTTATCATGGAGTTACCTGGTGTTGCTGCGGACTCCACCTTTGTGCAAGAGCTGGAAGCAAAACGCTGCTACTTCCGTGCTTTGAGGTATGAATATACAATATCGCTGGCCGTTACAATTCAGTCTAACGTGGCAATGCTACAGATGTTTGTCTATTGCACGGTCTCACTGCTACCTTGGAAACTCGAAGAACGCTCTTGCGCTCTACTCGCAAGCGCTGCAGCTCACCACACAGTCAACAGCGTCTGACCAGTCGTCTCAACAGTCAAACGAGCCTTTAAGGCTGGATGTGTCGCGCAGCCAGGTTCAATCTCTCGAGTCCATCTTGCAAGGTCTTGTCGCACAGTACCGTGGTCTCGTCACTTTGGAGAAGATGGCAGCCGAAGGACCTCAGGCAGAAAACCAGCGCCCGGTGATAGAGCGCCTGCACGAGTTTTCTGGTGATAAAGTGGATTTGAGTAACCTCGTCCCTTATCCGCCCAAAATGCAGCCCATTCCGGTCAAGCCACTCTTCCTCGACCTGGCATGGAATTACATCGATTACCCTCGAGAAGGTGCACACGGGCAGGAAGAGGCCCAGGTCCCCATGGAATCTGGAACAGAGGAGAAGAAGGGAGGACGGCGTGGCTGGTTTGGGTTTGGGCGCTGATATTAGGGCTCACTTCCTGCACATCATTGTTTTCTTCGGCACTTGATCACTGGTGCTCAGAAGAACACCTTAATTCTATTTGCCTAGTCTCAGTACTAGGAAGAGCATGTGAAATGATGAAACCCATGCAGCGACCAGTGTTATGGATGAGTTGATATCAGGGAGTCGAGATAATATGTCGTATGAAGTAATGATGTTACTCTCGAACTCTTCGCTACCTACCTATCCATTACCCCGAAAACTACGATACAACCGAGAGGCTCTGGGCTGATGCCTTAGGTGTCTTTCAAGTAGATAACGTAGACTCTGATGGACACGTGCCCCGGAAAAGTAACAGCCGGATCAGCTGTTAGATCCTCGAATAAACTCAGACCTTGGGTGGCAAAGATCACTCGAAACACAGCCCCCGACCCCCAATACTGCCTTTTGCAAGGGCCAAGAAATGGATTTCATTGACGTATCTGCTTCCTATTATTGCATGAGTGTCGATTGGATGAAAACACCTCGCCGTACAGCCGTACCACTAGATTAAGGCAGGTAAATATGGCAACCTTCTCCAGAACCCTTGCTCCTGATGCATTGCATTAGGGCGATTAGGTTATCCGTAATTAGGCCAATACATTCCGGTACTACTGATCTATCGAGTACTTACCTTCGTCAAATCCTAACAATCCACAGCCCCAGGTAATCGTTACTCTCTATCTACCTAGATAAGCTTTGCTACCTAGTTTGAGGTGGATTGCAATGCAAGTCAATTTCTACTATTCTTGACTATGGGTTTCTGTGCCACGTGCTCTAGTTCGTTAGGTCGACTGTCAAAGGATGCTGAAGACGCATTTCAAGACAGTTTGCCAAATCTCCCCTATCTACCAGATTTGTGATGTAAATGTACTCGCAAAGTCGCAGAGAGCGAACAAGCAGGGCCAAGGGCATAGTAACCTTTACCTCAAGGTAACTCCTCCGATATGTACCCTGTATACGTTATTTTAGATACAGCACTGCGTACAGATATTGAAATACGATACCTATACGCACTAGTATTGACCCGATATCGTACTATTGGTTCCTTGGAATCCCATCATCTTGTTGTGATTCGCCAATGGACTGGGGGCTTTGGCCTTCCGTCTCACTGACTCGTATTTTATGATTGGTTTGGCGGATCATTTAGAATCTCTCAGGGGTAAAGCCAAAAAGCCAAAAAGACAAAAGCATGACCCTGGCGACCTCACTTGCGCGAGGCGTCTCCAAAGGATTTTCTCTTTGTTATCGATGAGGATAATAACGATAAAGATAGTTTTTTTCCGTACTTTTGATCTTTCCAAACCATCTCTACCAAGAGAGGAAATTGCATATCTGGTCGCTTAGGCCTCGCCGTACCGGAACCGTCCTATCCGCGGAGTCTAGTCTAATTTCCCTAGATTAATTTATTAGGATTAATTTTCCCCTCCCGCGTCTTTATTAATAATTTATGAGAACTGCATCTCCCTAAACTTCTTGGTGTGAAGCCATCTCCCTCCTCCATCCTTCCTCCAGAGCGTGCTATTCGAGATGGCCAACGTCAACGGGAGCTTTGTCTCCCCTTCGGCTGATGCCACAATCTCTCCTCAGCTCTTCTACAGCGCCGACTTTCTCCCTGCTGTTCTCAATGGTTTTACTGTCTGGAAGGCTCTGGCGACCTTGTTCTTCGCAGCGGTTATCTATGACCAGCGTAAGTAGGACCCGGTCCGTGTCTGTCGCAACGCGACGGGCACATGATATGATACGCCAATATTTCCTGGACGGAGTGGCTGATTCGACCGGATACAGTGCGATACTTTTATCTCAAGGGCTCCCTGGTCGGGCCGACCTTCAAATTGCCTTTCATGGGACCTTTCCTCCAATCTGTGAACCCCAAGTTTCACGAATACAAGGCAAAATGGGACAGCGGCGAGTTGAGCTGCGTTTCCGTCTTCCACAAGTAAGATATCATCCTGGATGAGAAATTGCGTTTTTCTCCTTTTCTTGTGCTTGTTTCTGACAGCTTCGCCTTGTAGGTTCGTCGTCATTGCGTCCACTCGCGACATGTCGCGCAAGATCTTTAATTCGCCCGCTTACGTCAAGCCTTGCGTGGTAGACATCGCGCACAAGCTCCTGGGCTCGGACAACTGGGTGTTTCTGGATGGCAAGGATCACGTCGAATTCCGAAAGGGATTGAACGGTCTCTTCACCCGCTCGGCTTTGTCTTCCTATCTCCCCGTTATGGAAGAATGTTACATCAAGTACTACAAGCACTTCCTGGAGAAGTCCAAGGCCAACGATTACAAGCCCGAGCCTTGGATGCCCGAGTTCCGTGAGCTCATGTGTGCGGTCTCTTGCCGCACTTTCGTTGGTCACTACATGACTGACGCGGCCATCAAGAAGATTGCGGATGACTACTACATGATTACGGCCGCTTTGGAGCTGGTCAACTTCCCTTTCATTCTCCCCTTCACCAAGGCCTGGTACGGAAAGAAGGCGTCGGATATGGTTCTCAAGGAGTTTTCCAACTGTGCTGCCAAGAGCAAGGCTCATATGGCTGCTGGGGGAGAGGTCACCTGTATCATGGATGCATGGGTTAAGGCACAGCAGGATTCTGCTGCATACAACGAGAAGATTGCCAAGGGACTCCCTGCTGAGAAGCCTTCCCACTTGCTCCGTGAGTTCACCGACTACGAGATCGCCCAGACTATTTTCACTTTCTTGTTCGCATCGCAGGACGCCACCAGCGCGGCTTCCACCTGGTTGTTCCAGCTCATGGCCGACCGTCCCGACGTCCTTGACAAGGTCCGGGAAGAGAACTTGCGCGTTCGCAACGGCAATATCAATGCTCCTCTCACTATGGATCTGATCGACGAGTTGAAGTACACTCGTGCTGTCGTCAAGGAGACTCTGCGTTACCGCCCGCCCGTTATCATGGTCCCCTACTTGGTCAAGAAGGATTTCCCCATTACGGACTCCATCACCGTCTCGAAGGGCTCAATGATCATTCCATCGGTGTGGCCTGCCTGCCACGACCCAGAGGCGTACCCCAACCCTGACTCTTTCGACCCGGACCGCTGGATCACCGGCGATGCTGAGAAGCAAGCCAAGAACTTTTTGGTTTTCGGCACCGGTCCCCACTATTGCCTGGGCCAAACATATGCGCAGCTGAATTTGATCGCAATGATTGGGAAGGCCAGTCTGGAGATGGATTGGAAACACACCCCAACTCCGCAGTCTGAGGATATCAAGGTGTTTGCCACTATCTTCCCTCAGGTACGATCTTTCCTCCACTTTTCCTGTCTGCTATGCAGTCTAACTCGATTTAGGACGATTGCTACCTCACATTCCGTCCTCGTGTGTGACCTCACATCTCTCAAGTGATCTAGCCTTGACGTCTCGGTCGACGCCGTAAGCAACACTATGCGTTTGCTTGCATCTGCGAAGCACGAACGGCCAGTTAATGATCATCCGGCGTCTTTTTCTATCCTGGAGATAGAGTGATGAGGACATTTCCTTCCATTCAATTGTTCTATTATTCCATACAAAAGTCACTGGGTCTATCAATTGCGGAAGAATGACGGGAATGGAGATATTCAGCATTCTTCTTGACGAACCATGCTATCCCAGGGCTCAAGAAGTCCCGAAGGTATATGATATGACGCGATTCATGCGGAATCGTTTGCTTCGGTCAGAAAGCTGAAGCCATGGCATCTTTAAATTATGCTACTTAATAATATTAATTATCCAGATTCTTCGTTCCTGTCATGTTTGGTTTCGAGCGCTCTTGGCTCGAGACATACTTGGTTGTAAATAGATTTGTCTACATAGGTATAGGTTCTCTTGTCAATCTTAATTGTTTTTTCTTCAGTATCCTTGGTGGCGCCCTGGACGATGATCTGTGCAGCGAGCTACCTGCGACAGCCACTGATCGTTTCAATATTGAAGCAAGTGCACAGGTAATCTTTAATGTTAAGTTAAACCTCCGATTTGATACTGCTGCTAGCTTTAAAAGTTCATTCTCCTACTTTCTGTCCTGCGTGCACCTTGCGTTGGTGTGCGTATCCTTGGATAGCTGTATATATCTTCGGCTGCATGGTTAATGCGATTCAAAGCCGTCGACAGCCACGACATCTAGGCAACTTGCCACAAGACAGCTGCAAGGAAAACAACTCAATGACTCACCAAGGGAAGTGATGATTATAATCCGGAATCAAGTCGAGTGCTCTTCAAGATCCTACTTAACATTTCATTGAGCTGAGCAAGATTATGGGTCTTAAGCGGTAGGCGGTGATCTTGCGGAAGATTGACATCACTCGCCGAAGCCGCCGCAAGAGAGCCGAGCTACATCGGATAACTTCATCTCACACATCCGGATATCTATTGCTTGAGTCAACCTGGGAGTAACCTGATTGTCTGTTCGGTAAGCTTATATTGGTTTCCTTGTGATCTCTCTTCTGGATACGCAAGAATCCAAGCGAAGAACCCCTGCAGTGAACTTCTTATCCGCGGAGAACCATCGCTAACAGCCCATCATCTCGAGACAATAGATCGCTGCTTCGTTACAATCATGGCCTCGGTCCTCTCAATCCGGCGTCCCATCGCCGCTCTCGCGGCGCGTACTGTAAAGCAAACTTCACAGAAATCTACCCACCACGCCGCCGTAACGACCTTCCTGTCGTCACCAGCAGGACCCCGAAGCTACTCTACAGCGCCGAGACCTCAAAGCGCAAGGCTCGCGCTCACGCTCGCAGCGAGCAATATCCAAAAGGATGTATCACACCGGCCGCAGACCATCCGCCGCATCAACAACGCTACAGCCCAGCCGCCCCGAAGCTGGAAGTTCGAAGACGTATGCTGCCCTTCCCTTCGACGCTCACAGCAACCGGTCACACCAGACTCAGTGCTAACAAATGACTTGCACCTACAGATCAACGCCGCCCTCCCATCCGACCCTACCGGACCGCCCTCCCCCCCC